>CM072815.1:87220432-87527625 GCA_036937905.1 Salvia rosmarinus | reverse complement strand
TCTCATCAAGGAGGTTAGAAGATTAGATGACAAGCTGCTGCTTGTGGAAATTGATTTGCTTGAGAGCAAACTCCATTTTGCCCTGAGAAACCTGCCCAAAGCCAAGGCTGCACTTACTGCTGCAAGAACAGCAGCAATGCGGTATACGTGCCTCCAGCACAGCAGGGAACCATAGATTTGCAGAGTGGAATTCTCCATGCGAAGAGAAGGACTACAAAACCGCATACAGCTACTTCTTTGAAGCATTTGAAGCTTTCAACACTCTTGGAGATCCCCAGGCAATTTACGGCCTCAAGTACATGCTTCTGTGCAAAATCATGGTGAACCAGGCTGAGGACGTGGCAGGAATTATATCATCACCCAAGGTTGGTTTGCAATACAAAGGACCAGAACTAGATGGGATGAAAGCCATTGCTGAGGCTCACTCAAAGCGCTCTCTGAAGCTCTTTGAGACCGCACTGCAGAATTTCAAAATGAGTTGGATGAAGACCCTATTGTCCACAGGCACCTTTCCGCCTCACGACACCCTACAGGAGCAGAATCTTTGCAGATTGATCGAGCCATTCTCAAGAGTCGAGATTGCCCACATTGCTGAACTAATTGAATTGCCATCTCACCAAGTTGAGAAGAAATTATCTCAGATGATTCTGGATAAGAAGTTTGCAGGTACTCTAGACCAGGGTGCTGGATGCCTAATCATATTTGATGATCCCAAGACTGATGCGATCTACCCGGCGACTTTGGAGACGATATCGAACATGGAGAAGGTTGTGGACAGCCTCTATGCAAGGTCAGCCAAGATAATGGCATGAGGATGACATGGCAGCATAGAACTTTCTTAGAGATTTATGTTCCATGAATTAAGACACCTATTACTTCCGTGATCTTCATTAATCTTTGTACCCTTCTTTTCTCGGGCAGTGTCACATTGAGCACTTGATTGCTGCATCGTATTTGGACTTCCGGCTTTTTGTGTGCTCCATATTTGCATTGTTCCTTTTGTAGTGTATAGACTATTTCTTGTTTCATTTTGCTTGTGTGGTTTGTGTCTACTTGGTACACGAGATGACTATGTGCTACTACCTCTTTGCCAAACTTGCACTCTCCTTTGATAATTGGCGAAATGCAGGCTGTACAGACTGGATTGACAGGGAATTTTATTTGTGAACCCTAGAAATTTTCAAGACGATGCATGAAAAATGATCTCTTCAATAATAGAGAAATCAAAATTGAAACGTCTAAGTTCATTATGATGATATTCTTGGTTTTATAGAAATATCAAAGTAGACATGAAAAATGTTGTCAATGTTAGCCAACTTGAGCATTGTCTGAATTGAGCTAAGGTTCAAAAATATTTAAGAAATTCCACCGTTTTTAGGCAAGAACCAGAAAATTGCTAAAATAGTTGGCAAGTAACGAGCAACCTGTTACATCAGGCTCTACGTCAAGTGCAGAACATTCTTTAATGGAAAGCACACAAAAGAAAAACATATTTTGGCATTTTAGTTGCTTCTGTATTGCTCTAAGTAGCTATAATTTTATTACATTTATACAACCTGCAGAGATTGCACAACAAACAGGACGAAGACAGAGTTGGTATATTCACAAGATGGTGTCAAGCCCCTTGTTTTTCTATTTTTATGACTACGTATTCCCTACAGTGTGGATGTGGCCTCGATTATAATATCCTGTTGGAGTTCACTTGTTTGAGCCACGGTCGATCTCGAAGCTTGTGCCGAGCTTCGAAGGCGATCCTTTCCACCATGTAAGTAAGAGTATACTAACACACCTGATCCAAGCGTCAACACGGCAGAAATCGAACCCCAGAACCATCTTTCTCTTCTTTTCCTTCTTTGCCTGAGCCGCCTTGCTGTTTCTGCACAAGGCCAAGAGAAATGAGATGAGAATCTCACTAATATCAATGTCGAAAAGAGAAAGTAGAGCAAAGATAACATCTATAGGATTTTCACCATGATAAAATTGCAACTTTTGAGAGATTTAAAGAGTGCCTGAATAAATTCCATTAACAAACGAAATGACCATCTTGCACCTAGACATACATCGTAATCTATGAGCACGCACTTATTGAGCTGGAGAAATTAAATTAATAAAATACTATTATGTGAGAGAGTGTAATACACCTACATGTTCTATAGAATTTTCACTGAGCTGTTAGAGACAGTGACAGGTTTAGAACAATGATACAATACATGACAGCAACCGGGTTCTATCTTGATCTCTAGGACCAGCAGTTACAACTATTTAAGAGAACGGAAACCAAAAACTCGAGGCTCCAATTAGAGGGTTAGACCCCAAGATTACACTTTTAGTTCTCTGCTTTTTATACGTAAATATGCATGAAAGACTAGAAAGATAGACCACATAAAGGATATCTATCTGAAATAAATCGAAACAGTGAATACAAATATCAAATATAAGACATCTTTAAGACAAAGTCAAAACTAATTATCAACTTTAAAACTATATGCCTTGTAAGAAAAACTTGAGAATATTGACCCAAAGAAAATGCCAGAAACAGAAAAGAGGGAGACTCATATAACTTTCATGCTCTCTTCTTCTTGGCTCTTGCATCATAGAACCAGGGGTAAAGGAAACTCAGTATGTTACTCTTGTGTAGTGAGGATGATAGAGAAACAATGACAAACAACTTAAAGAATCTTTATGCATTGTCTGGTAGTATAGCAGAGATTGGGAACGGAACCTTGAAGGAGAAGATGAGCTTGGACTTACTCAACGATAGGTGAGAATATCATGAATTGATAACCAACCAGGGTACACGTACATAAATAGGAAAAAGATATATAGCTATAAAGAGAATGTCAAAGCTAGGCAGCTACCTCTGTTATAACTGGACCACTTATGGGTATATATGTAGGTATTAAGTATATGATATAGCTCCAAGAAAAAAAAAATCCAAGAGTTTCATCTAGGGTCTCTCTATCTTCTGTTTGTTTCATTTATTGCATAATAAAAAGTTATCAGAAACCAGGTCTTGCTTTGGCTGCATACGCAATAACCTGAACTAGAGTATTTGAAACGAACAAACAGTGCTTTTGTCCACGTTATTTTAGGCAATAAATATAGGTAAAACCTAAGCTCACAGCAAAAGAATGGCGTTAGAAACTCACCTATGACTTCTTGGTTTCTATGAGACATCTCCTGGTTCACAGCTTCAAAGTAATGAAGCCTATCCCAAGCGAGCAATTTCAGAGTTCTTTAGCTCTATTTGTGCTTCCATCCCATCTCAACTTCAGCCTTTGCAACTCCTGCCAATCGAATTAGACACGAAACGGACAAGATAGACTTGTTGGCATATCTCAGCTGCTGGATCTGCAGGTTCTTCGCCTCCTCCAAAGCGGTCGGATCAGCAGGAAGATTCAGCCCCACGAGATAATTGTTCGCAGGTCCTCTGCCATTGACTTCGCAGATTATTTAGGTTTTCCTCCGCTTGCTTCCTCTTTTCAATCTCCATCAGCAAAGTCAATCTCATTTCTCGCAGTTCTGTTTCAATATCAGGCAATGGAAGCTGGAGCCCACTTTCTGAAGACAATTCTGAGTCACGACACAAAACAAAGTCATAAACATCTTAATCCAAGTTAGTGAAACAACCACTTTACAGCATTTGAGAGTTAATAACTAACAAGAAGAATATTCGATTTCACTCAGTCCTCCCACAATCCCCATCTGAACCACCTCTACAAATGGGGAAAAAGAAGAAGCTTTCCTCTATTTATGAAGAATACGTTTTAATTCGATCCACAGAGATAGAATGCCTTCATATACAGTTATATTGAAGGAAAAAAGATGCCACATGAACACGCAGTAAAAACAAGGTAACTATCTATTTCAACAAGGTAACTATCTATTTCACCTTAAGAGTCAGGTAAACCATATACTTCAGGAGGAGCATGAAAGAAAAAATGAAGAGGAAGGGGTAAAAAGAAGGCACCTTCCCAAGCATCATAGAACTCAGTCATTGGAGTTGACTGACTCACAGAGCGTTCAGCTCCCCCATTACCCTCATTTTCGCCAATGCTCTTAAGACTCACTGACCCCTGTGGATCAAGTGGACTACCAACCACATCATCCTGCTGCAAATTTAAGTTGGCAGATTTTGTTACACCATTTTGCCACACTGGACTATTTGCAATTTTACTGCTTCCATGTTTGTCGTAAAAAACACCAGTCAAACTCTTTTCCTTGGCATACCCAGTACCAGAAGGACTAGTATTGTTATCCGTGATAGGATCCATAAGCTCTGTAGGAACACTAATGTCATCCTTACATACACTTGGTACACCTATCTCAGCACTACTCTCATTCTCATCCACCTTGATCTCATTGGATTCATTTTTCCAATTTGCGACATCATATTCGGAGAAACTCTTCATGAGTCGCGGGCCCCGTCGCCAGGATTAATAATGTAAGGTGATGGTAGAAATGAAGATGGGGAGTCAGGAGAGGGTCGATTCAGGAGTGGCATAGAGTGCCGGTGAGATCTGAGTCCAATGGTGCTCTTTATCTACAACTGGTGTAGTTGGTGCACCATTTCTTTTATCAAGGTTTGCATGAGAAGGAAGAGTAATTCCCCTCTCTAGTTTCGTATTAGGACGCACACTAATTCCCCTTTCCAGCTTTGTATTAGGAGGAACGCTAACTCCCCTCTCTAGCTTCGGGTTTGGAGGAACATTAACTCCCCTCTCCAGCTTTGAGTTTGGGGGAACATCAACTCCACTCTCCGACTTGTTTGGATTTAGAGGAATGCTGTATCCCCTTTCCACCATTGAGCTAGGAGCATCCATTGCCCTAATTTCTGTAGTGTTAGAAGTGCTACGTCTTCTCTCAAGTTTTGAGTCAGGAGAATTTCTTGCTTGTACCATGGACTTTGCAGCTCCAGGTTCTATCAGCCTATCAAACGCTATAGCTGTAAATGTCGGCATGGCTTTCCAGCATCAAACAATCTGCACAGACAAATGAAACACATATTCATGACTTCAAAGAACGTCAAACCACTAATGAAGCCATTTCTCACTAAAAAGTAATACTGCAGTCACAAATAAGCTCCAGCAACATTTAAAAAAAATGGTTCTAAAAGGTTTCATAACAACAAAAAGGAAATGCTAAGCACATATTCCAGGAACCTAACCTATAAATTCATCTACCATTCCCAACCTCAAATTTATCTGCAGAAAACGATTAAAGGAATAAAATTCACAGCCTCCAGCACATTCTTATTTGATAACGGAGCGTTTCCTCAATTGAAAAGATATTTATATATTGTTTTTATTTTTGTCTCTTTGCTAAACCTGAATCATTCGATATCCGAAGAACCGTAAAAGCTATTCTTCAAACCAAAAACAAAACAATCCCGACAATAAAAACCGCAAAAAAATCACCCTTTAATGCACCAAAAAGAGATGATCCCCAACTCCAAAGACAACAACTTTCCGCCAAAAGAGCGATAAATTTCGCATTGAGAAAAAAATTCCCGCGAACCCACCCGTCGAAACGATCGATTAATCTCAACGAGAACATATGGATAGAAAAGAAAATGAAACTCACCGCCGGAGAAGAAAAGAGAAGGAATCCTCGATGAAGGGACAAGAAACAGGCGTTCATATAAATAATTGTGGATTTATGGGTGCAGGTTTAATGGCGTGGGACACCGAGGATGGATCCATGAGCTGTGTTATATTCGCCCAAAGCGAGAGAAGGCTAGATAACAGGAGGAAGGTGAGAGAGTCAGTTACGATATCTGGATACAACACTCTTTTCTATCTCTCTTCTTCTTCTTCCTCGAGAAAAGTTTTTGTTGAATTATAGAATGTTAAAATTTGAAATTAGTGTGCGGGTGGTGGCGAATTTTCTGCTCTTATTTTCATCTCTTTCTCCCACCACCTCTCCCATTTTGTGTCATGAGATATAATCTCAACATTTCTTTTCGACATATTATCGAAATTGTAGGAAATTTGTGTTTATAAATGGAGAAATGTATTACGTGGTTTAGAAAAAGAAGAATTATGTTTTATTTGTTTCAATAAAATTGCCGGCTCAAATTTATCTTGGGTTCATCTATAACTTTTTCTTGCTTTTGACCATTGAGTTTGTGAACTTTTGTTAAATTTTCATTTGAGCTTTTTTAATTAGCATAAATATCACTTCAAATCTTAAATTATACTTATTTTATTAAAAGTATGTTGAACTTTAAAACATATTTCCTCTGTCCGTCATATATTTAATTTTACCGACACATGTTTAAATAAATACAATGAATGTAAAATGGTGAAGATTTGAACCACGTAATAAATATGTTATGAGTGGAAAATGTGGATTATAAATGATTTTTTCTAAATGAGTGGATTGAGTGTGCATAAAAGTCTTGACTTTTGGGTGAGATCCATGTTTATAAAAGAAAAGTTAACTAATTTTGTGGACATATCGAAACGAAATTAAATGAACAAATATCAAAGATGGATAAAGTGTCATTTTAAATCTCAAACTATTTATATTTTAAAAATATCCTAAACTTTGAGGAATATCATTTTAAACCTCAAAATATTTTTTGTATCAAAATATACATCTATTTTTCAACTCGAAAAATTGGATGAGTGATATATTCTGATGTGGTTAATTGGATATATCCCCGTCCAATTTCGGGAACTAAAAATTAGATGTAGGATATTTTTGATATAAAATTTTTAGTTTGAGATTTAAAGTGATACTTATCAAAATTTAGGATATTTTTTGATAAAATGTTAATAGTTTGATGTTAAAATGATATTTTTTAAAGTTTAATTTTTTTAATAAAAAGAATATAGTTTGGGATTTGAAATGATATTATATTTACCTCATTGAGTCCGTTTAGTTGCATTTTCATTAAGTCTAAATTTAAATAAATAACTATTTGATGATGTAATAATATCACTAATAGTTTAACAAATAAAAGTTACTATTAAGTAAGTCAAGACCGACCACCAAATTACAGTAACGGTGAAAGTGAAGAAACCGCTAAACATTTTAAAAAAACATGAGTTTGTTTATGTCGTAATTTATATTAATTTTAAAGCTCATTATTTCCAAATATTTACATACTATATTCACTTTATCCATAATAAGTGTATCATTTAAATAGACTCTATGAGTTTTGTAAAATTATTGATGGGTGTTGTCAGAGATCTCACTATGTGTTAGGTTGTGAATAGTAATAGTATGAATGATTTTTTTGATAAATAATAAATAGTTGTAAGGTGAAATAATAAGAAATAGTATTATAAAAAGAAAAATGATAATCCCTCCGTCCCCTTTAAAATATATCATTTCTTTTGGGTACATGTATTTAAAAGAAAAGTATAAAGTAATTAAAGTATTAAAAATTAGATAGGATATATATTTTTTGAAGGGATAATTATTTTCTAAAATGAAATGAGATATTTGTAATGAAACAATAAAAAAAAGTATGATATTTTAAATAGGATAAATGAAGTATAATTTTTATGAATATGATGTTGAATAAAATATAGTGGGATGGCGAGTATTATTTACAAAATAAATGAAGGTCAAACTCAGAGTATTGAGCGACACTCATATGGTTTGGAGGAGGTCCAGTCAATTGGCTTAACGTGTAAAAACTAAATTGGCTCTCTCTTCCACACGCTAAAAGCCAATAAAAATAGCCCACCAAAGTGTTACAATATGATCGGTCGTATCGCACTCCACCTATTTTCCTTCTCCAGTTTAAATTGTACTATTGAAATGATGCCCCCTAATCTCTTAATTGGTTGGGCTGATTTAGAGTGGTCTATTAGTGTAGTCAAATGGATTGTTTATATCAATCTAAGTAAATTGATGCGAAAATAATTAAGGTGGGGGAAATTGAAATAAAAATAAATTAAAAAGAGATGATCGAATCTCATCATGTTTTATTTTCTACCGAAGAAAATGATGGGTAACCAACCACCCCTAAGAAAGTCTTAGATTTTGAAAATGTGTTGCTCTTCTTAGAACACATGCATCCTCCCATTCAATGCAAATTATAGAAACAAAGACAGGAAAAAAAAACCAAGGATATAGTAAACTGAGGTAATAATTTTTGTGACAATAATAGTCGCCCCCAAAAAATGACAATACAGATTGCTTCATTTATATTACACAAGTCATATATTGAACCTAAGAAACATGAATAGAATAGAATTGGTTCGGTTTTGAATTACTGGGAGGTTTCATTTATAGTACATAACAGGCCTATTTGCCGCCATGTCCCATGCTCCTCCCTCCTTGACATACTCCAAATACCTGGAGAACTCCGGCTTCGTCGTCGCCTTCTTCCTCCGTTTCGTCTCGAAAATACTGAAAAAGGGGTGAACTTTGCTTGCCTTCTTCGCTTCCTGCGCCGGCGTAGGTATTCTTTTCGGTGAGTTTAACACTTTTGTAGGCAAGCTTTTGGTTCTGCTCAACTTAGGCATCAAACCTGCAGATGACGACGCCTCGTCTCCGTCGACGAGCTGCTCATAGCCCCGCCGGTTCCGCCGTATGCTCAGAGCTCTAAACATTGACCGGAGCAAAGATGGATATCAATGAGGTTATGGTGAGAGAGAGAGAAGAGATGAAGAATGCAAATAGGTTTTTGTGGTGAGGCAGTGTGATGAGAGGTTTCTATATATGATGAGTATTTTTTATGTTTCTTAATTTGTGGTTATAGTTGTGATGTTTTGACCTTTTCTTTGGCTTTAAAAAAATAATTTAGATTAGGTATCGGCTGATTCTCGGTGGTTATATCCATTTTTAATCAAATCCAATTGTGATAAAAAAAAATCCAATTGTGATTAATTATTGCTTGGTGTGGACCAACGAAACTTTGAGACATTAATGCCGATCAGAACTTTATACACATTCAAATTGGATATTCCGAACAGATTGTCTTGCTTTCTAGGAGGTCGAGTTTCGATACCGGCCTTAACACACAAAACCCAACACTTTAATCCTATATTTTATTACCGCATCATGTCTACATAGATACAACGAATGATTCTACTATATTAAATCATGTTGAATTAATATCTAATTGAAAAGTATTAAAAAACGTGATTAATGATGATAACGTACAATTAATCACCAAGATTAATAAAATAAACTAAACCAATATAAAAATAGGAATAATAGGAGTTGAGAACATGATCTGCAAGTTGGGGCTTCCTTTGTTGACTTATTGGTCGTAAACCATCCCCACGATTGAAGAGTGAGTCAGTCCATACCGTACCGTTAATCGGATTTAAATGCTTACAATTTTTATAAGGATTTTAGTGCATTAAACATGCTAAAAAGGGGGAATTCATGCGAATGTTATTAATTTATATCTGTGACGAGAAAATAAATTAAATAACTACTATTAGTGGGTGGTCTTATAAATTCGGTTCGTGTGAAAAAAGAAAAGACAGAAAAAAGTAAAACTTTTAATTATTATTTGTTAGCTAAATATTGCCATTTGTGCAAACCATTTTCCGACCGTGAATCGTGAGTAAACTCACGTGGTTGTACACAACCAACCATCTGGATTGAGGAAAATGGAATGTTATAAATGAAACGATCCTATTCACCATTCTTGGATATATTCCAGGATTAACCATCTTAAGACAATCAAAATCACATTCCAAAATGCGACTCGAAACCAACGTGGCGCCGCCGCCTCCGGCCACCACAGTATGTGTCACTGGAGCGTCCGGCGTCATCGGCTCATGGCTCGTCATGAGACTCCTAGGACGTGGTTACATTGTTCGTGATCCCGGTATGACAAGTCGTGATTAGAGTTTACGTATTATGCACTTTCAACTTATTTCATCTAGTATTTACAAAGTTCGAGCAATGATATGTTTGTGGTTGCAGGGAACTTGAAGAAGGTGAAACCCCTAATAGAATTGCCAAGAGCGGATACGAACTTGACACTGTGGAAAGCAGACATGAACATAGGAGGAAGCTACGACGAAGCAATCCAAGGTTGTTAAGGGGTGTTTCACATGGCCTCCCATGGATTTCGAATCGGATGATCCCGAGGTATGATTAATATTCAGATTCTTTCAACATTAAAATGATGGCTCGCGTGAAATCTCCGACAACAAATGATAATGAATAGATCTTCATGTTGAGTCGACAGAAAGAAGTAATCTAGCCCACAATTGATGGGATGTTGAGCATAATGAGATCATGCGCCAAAGCCAAAACTGTCAAAAAATTAATATTCACAAACTCAGCTGGGACATTGAATGTTGAAGAACACCAAAAACCAGTCTATGATGAAACAAGTTGGAGTGATCTGGACTTCATAAACTCCAAGAAAATGACTGGATGGGTTGTCTTTTCTTTTCCTTTTCTCAGATTTTGGTGGGATTTTACTATTTTAGCAACTGAAATTTCTGGGATTTTCAACTTTCCCGCAGATGTATTTTGTGTCTAAAATCTTGGCTGAGAAAGCAGCCATGGAAACAGCTAAAGAGAATAACATAAACTTCATCAGCATCAACCACCTGTGGTGGTTGGACCCTTCTTCATGCCTACATTCCCACCTAGCTTAATCACAGCCCTCTCCCCCATTACAGGTGAATTTCACGTACCTGCTGCTGTCTGTATAGAGTTGAGTCGATTTTCGACTAATATTTTCCTTAACTCTAACTAGGAATGAAGCTCACTACTCCATTAATAAGCAAGGACAGTTTGTCCACGTAGATGATCTTTGTGAGGCTCATATATTTTTGTTCGAGCACCCTACAGCAGAAGGAAGATACATTTGCTCCTCACATGATGCAACCATTTATGGCATAGCAAATATGATCAGAGAAAATTGGCCCGAATCGATGTCCCGACTGTGTAAGCCCAATCTCAGATTTGGCTGAACCATGTATTCTACGAATAATTTAGAGAAGAAAACTATGTTTTCATGGACAGGTTTGAAGGCATTGACAAGGACATACCTGTGGAGCGTTTCTCCTCCAAGAAATTGGAAGGAATGGGGTTTTCATTCAAGTACACATTAGAGGAAATGTTTAGAGGAGCCATTGACAGCTGCAGAGAAAAGGGATTGCTGCCAATTTTAACGCAAATCCACACCAATGGAGAAAACAAAGAATCCACTTTGGATTCCCAGAAAAAACATTCAGGCACTGACAATCAAGAAAAAGAGTTGCATTCATAACCAAGGAAAAACACATGATAGCGGACGAAAATGGCAAATGTGATTGAACCTAGAATGTGGAGAATGTTGGTCTATTGTTTTCAAATAAGTTGGCTGTTGCTTTGTCTCCCTATCTTATAAAAAAAAATTTGGAACAAAACTATCTAGTAGTGTAATGATGTTATCTTTTAGGCCATTTCAGCTTTTCCACATCACTGAGTACCAAATGTAAGGAAACAAGATGGTGTTCGTGCCACAGTGCAATATTAACTCCGATCAGAAAATCACAGCAATTATGTAATTAAGAATCACTTTTAAGATGGACCAGCTCCATTTATTATGTCCTAGTTTTATAAAGAGCAGACCTGAACAGTAAATATAGCAACAAACAAACAATATGTTCAAAACTCACTTGTTAAGCATCAATCTTCCTCGATGGGCATTAACTAGTTGTGAAAATGCCTCAAATGGCCACCAGCTGAGTGCAAAATGGTTTTTACTAGAGCTGGGCTGAGGAAGCATGATTATAGGTTGCAGAGTTGAGAGAAGTGAGCAGAGGCAGAAGCAGCACATATCCAGGAGTAGGCACAAGTTCAATGCATATTTGTGCTAAGAAGATGCTAACATAGTGTCAAAATTTATCAAGATTTCAGCAAAATGCCTCCCATTATTGTTAAAGAATACATTATTTCATAGGCTACTCGTGTGCCATTTATGATTTTTCTTGTAACCCAATATCAAATTCTCAGATATGATAACTGAGGTTCCTGATGCATTCCCCCAGATATCAAAAGAGAGGGCATCTAAGAAAGTTGAAGCAGATAATCATGAAAAGTACAAGCAATATCTAAGCGTTCATTAGCGGAAGATGAAGAGGGTCGTGCATAAAAACACTTTGTACCAGGATTGATCCTTTGAAACTAGCTGGCCCCAGAATGTATTGGATGCAAAACTCAGGCATCTTCTTGGAATTCATCGGAAACAAAAAAGAAAAAAGTAAATAATGCTGGAACGTGTTCATTATTAAGAAGCTCTTTAAGCTTTATTGTTCTGAAGTTCTGGTGATGCCTCGCCAACAACACCCGATTTCAAGTCATATTCGCCATCCTGCCCAGCAAATTTCTTCCAAGTACCTTTTCAAGCTCTACCTTGTCAAAGTCCTTAGCATTTTCGCAGCATGAGCTTCCGCTAGGTTTGCATAATTGGTAGCTGATTGAGATATGAAAGCGATTTCATCATTTGTGAGATTCCTCAGGAATTTGGCTGGATTTCCTCCCCATATCTGTTATTGAAAAGTCACATAATCAGAAAAGACTCTTCATTTGCCATCTTATAAAAGGCCCTTTCTCTCTGTATAATTGGCCCGTATTGTTAAATGAATAGAATCACTAATTAGCCTCTGGGTTGCAATTTGAATCACTGCTTTGAACCCAACATAAAAAGATGCTGAAGGTCTGAATGAAGATGTTGAAGCAGCTATTAAGATATGTTAAGATGAATTCCAGAAAGATAGCACTTCATGCAACTACTGACACTTCTATGCATTATAAGACATCATAAGACAAGATAATAGACATATCATCAGGGTTCCTTACTAACCTCTCTAGAGGGTATTCTTGTATTCTGTCTGACAAGAGCTCCAGCAGCAACCATTGCATGTTTCTCAACAACCACCCCATCAAGCAATGTTGCACCCATACCAATAAATGCTTCATCCTCTACAGTACAGCTGTGCAACACAGCACTATGCCCTATAGAATCCAATGTCCAAATTATCACTCGGGATCAAGAAATTCTGAGCAGGAAATATTATCTGAGAATGTCGTCTGATGATACTAACCAACAGTGACATTGTCGCCAATATGGATGGGCAAGACTTTCCCAGTCAGATTAGACTTAGCTACGTGAACAAGAGAGTTATCCTGTATGTTGGTTCCGGATCCGATGCTAACGCTGTTAACATCACCTGCACAGTGACCATTTCAACTTTAAAAACAATGAAGGAAGCACACCATGCCTAAATACCAGGATTGAATCAGCAGTGATGACACAAACAACCAAAACACATCCAGAAGGATTACATTCACTTTCACTATGTTAAACCCTGCACTTGTTTGCGGAAACATTCTTTATTCAGTTTAATAAATTTCATTTTTTTACACAGAGGAAATATCAAATGAAAGCAGAATAGTTTATGCATTCACTAATAACATGAGAGATTTTGGTAGTCATTATGTTGGCTTTCTTCATTCTCTTCCATCAAATCTTGATCCAAATGGACCATTCACAGAATGTACATGGTGAAGTAAGGCATAATAGAAACAATAATGACGTCGCGTATGAGATTTTAAGTTTCCTCTGTAAACCATCAATGAGCAAATGAAGATTCTTTGGAACTTGACACAAAAGACAAGCAATTGACTAGGCACTTCAGTGATAATAAGAAAAGACAAGGCACCACTGGAAATAGAAAAATTAACACGGTTGAATTTCTAAGAAGCTCGCTGAAATCAAATGTAATGCTAAAGAAACTTTCATGCTTATTTTGAACAATGTCAATCCATGAGCTGAAGATTACTAAACCAAAGAGGTGACACAAACCTCGAAACTCAAAAAGGCTACAAAAGAATAACTAAGATCATTATATAAACCACATTTTGAGTAGGATCCATAAGCATTTTAGATACATCAAAGTGAAATATAGAGCATTTTGAGTTCATGGCCCATCAGATGGACTCTATTGTGACCTTCATCTAATATGGTTTTAGTTGGGTTTGAAATAGCTCAGGGTATCAGTGTAAACACCGATAGCTAAGAGTCTAAGACTTCAAGAAACATCAGTGTCTAATGAGAGAAGACATGGATGACTCTACATGAAGTACACACTACAGCCTACAGTAAATACTTGCTATTTACTTGACTAAATACTGGTTACTTTCTCACATAATGTTGAGAAACTCACTCATTATAAGTTAAGCTGATTAAAGGAGATTAGTTGCAGACCACAAGACATTTTCTGGAGCACAAAATTGATAGGAGTTATTTGTATATAGAGAGAGCAATCAAACTTAAGTATAACATGGCAAGAAGCTACATTTGATTCAGTGAAGACCATACCTCTGACAACGCATCCATACCAAATGGAGGAGCTTGGTCCAACATAAACCTCACCAGTCAGTGATGCACTAGGGGCCACAAAGCATTTTTAGCAACCAAGGGGGCTTTGTCAAATAAGTTCATGAGTGTTCTATGCCTTGACACTGGAAAGAAATTGTTGTGTGTCAAATATATCCGAAGATTGTACAAGAAGATATACAAGACAAATAGAATAGACACAAATGTTATGAATCTACATCTAATAATCTATGCATGCGCAAAGAGAAAGAGAGATACACTGTGGATTTTATGATAAATCAACGACATTATCTCCATAGAGGCACAAAAGAAATTGAAAACAAACTATGGTTGTGTGGTTCCATGTCAATCCTGCGTCAACACCCTTTCCATCTATCTCCTCCAAAAGGTCAGCATTTTAATAAGCAAGAGAAAAAAAGTGACTGGTCTATTAGACTTTAGTATCACATGAAATTATACCAATTCAGAAACACCAAAAGGGTCGACAGATGGGGAGCTTAAGATACAAGAAATATATAACTTTGCATTTCCATCATTCAGACCCAATCTTTCTCCGTCTTACACCTTCCGTAGATCAAAGGGTTTCTCTCGCAGAGCTACGAAATCGTTACCTCACCACAAAAAAAAAACGCAACGCCTCGCCTGATTCACAAATTCAAAACCGATTCTTCAAAACCCCTACCTCGTTTTTCACCAAAAACTAGATGAATGAAGAAATGCCGGCGGCAGAGAGCTTAAAACGATCTATTAAGTAAAGCAAAAGAGGGAGATCGCTTGATTACGTTGTTCTTGGAAAAGGTAGTTTCCCTGGAGGCGGGAGCCGAGACGATCGAGGGCATGGCCGGTTTCCCTGATCCAGAATCCGACGGCGTATAAAGCTCTTCCCAAAGTGCCCATCCTCTTCTTGATTTCTTCACCGAATTGGATGTTTCCGGTCAAGGGTTGTGAGATTGGGGGTGATTTGCAGAGAATAATAGCAAGTTTGGTTAAGGGTGGGAGACTACACTCTTCGTCGCTGAAAAAGTGAATATGGACCCAGAGAGTTCAACTGAGTACACTTCCGAGTTATTCGCACTTCCGAACCTTTGGTCCTTTTCTTATTTTGTTTATTTTTTTAAGGGTTAATTGCTTCTTCTTTTTTTAGGATAAAAGAACTTATATTATTTAAATTTGAACATAAATAAACCAATATTGTAAACTACGACGAATTTTAACGATCGTGTTATTGGTGCAAAGATTTAAAACTCGTGAATAAATCAAAAAGTGAGTAGAAATATTGTTATTATATGTAATTACCCTTTTCTAAATTTATGACGATAAATAAATATTAGCAATTATTTGTTTGTGTATTTTGAAAAAACTTCATCTATTATCTTTTCCCTTTTTTTCTTGTTATAAAATTGCAATACGTAAATGCATACATCTTAATTTATAAACTATAAAATCAGTACCAAAGTGTTGTCCCTGAATGATACTAAATTATTATTTCATAATAATTATTTTTATAAATATTTGCTTTATTTGTACATACATAAAAGTTACTATCCTCGTATACTACCATAACTGGATTGCAGAATAATTCTTAGGTGGTGTTTACTTGTAGTGTATGATTATATTGGATAGATAAAATTAATCCAATATAATCAATTATTTACTTTTTAAGGATTAATATTTGATGATATCTCAAAGCCCATGATTATTTTAATCATTTGAATTATTTTTCATTAATTTTAATCCAACAAATATAGGTATGATTGAAATAATCCTCCAAATAAAAGGAGAATTATTTATTCCGATTTTAATCATTCATTAATCTTTTGTAGTAAACAAAATGATTGATAGATAAAAATTATCTTATCACATATTTAATCCATAAAATAGTCAATCGTTCAAAATACTAATCATGAAAAGTAAACATTCTCGGGACTTAATCTCGTTTATTTATTAGTTAAAACGGAATATTACAAGAGGATCGAATACAAATAGTTTTTCCCGTGCATCAAGCAAAAGTTCCGTCACAACAAACTTATGCAGACATAGGTTCATCAAAAGAGTTTGGTGATGAGTTAATTTAAGCCCATCAGCTTAAGTTGTCGCCTCTACACGAAAGTCTAAATGCTTTCAATTCAGTCAGCAGTCACTGCCTCAGCTTCTCCACGAGGCGTAAAGATCTCTGCAGGCAAACAAAGCCACGAAAGTCGAGTAATTAGTTATAATTAGTCAATATAGTTTGTGTCTTGTTTTATGTTTGGAAAGTTTTGTACAAAATGAGGTTCAGATTCACACTGAGTATTTGATAGCATCATCAGCTGTTTCAGTAGGAGGAAGTCCTCACTGTAAAAGGATACAGTCCTCAAAGAAGCGGGCTATAGACGGTGAGGAGAGGAGGGAGCTCGTTTATGTGGAATGGTTCGTGAAAGATGAATTTGATGAACCAAGTCCAAGTGTATTAGCTACTGAAAGAAAGAATGGCACGAGCACGGAGGTAAGTACCGGGAAGACCAGGTCCCTGTGTAGGAAAGAAACGAATATTAAGCAGAGAACTAGTTTTCAACGTTCTAGAAATCTCAAAGCATGATCACCAAAGAAGAAGTTGGAGAGAACCTCATGGTCTTCGCAAAGCCTCCGTGTAACAAAACCATACTTGTTTTCATACAAATGAAAATATAGTGATTGTTTTCAATTGAAGGGATCTCTTTGTCTTTCACATTATAGTGATTGTTTTCATAGAGGAAACCAGCTTAGGAAGTAATGAGAGTCATGAGACTCAGCACTTCGAAGCATCCCATCCTCTTCCCCTCATATTTCAAGGTAAAATGTTACAATTTCCCCAGCTTCATTCAATGAACATCAGCCTGTGTTATGTATGAACAATCAAAGGAGCCAGCCAAACAGGACTCTATCTCTATGTAAACTGAATCATGTGCTGACCAGAAAAATCAAGGTAAAAGCACTCCAAATCAAGGCAGAAACACTTCAACGAAAGAAGTGTATGAAAAATAGATCGTGCATTGTAAAATAGATTCACACCATATTCATATTCCATCAATCGAAAAGAGATTCTTATTTTATTTTATCAGTCATGCTAGTGTAATATTAAAATTGAATGTTTAAATGACCTTCAAAAGTAAGTAGTAGACACTAGAGCATGCAGACGTTCACCAACATCCATGCAAAAACTAAATTTAAGCCACTTTTTAAGGTAAAAATAGTTCATTTTTTAGAATAAGCCAATTTTAGTGGAACGATTCAAAAAGAAAAACGAAGCAATTGTAATAGGAAGAAGGGGATATTATATATATAGCAAGGCCAAAATACCCGTCGAGCAAACTGTAGGTGGTCCAATCCCTTCCTAAGTGGCCCCTTTATGACTGCAAGTTGGAAGCCGGGACATAAACCTTGCTCTAATATCGCTGGGCTACAAGCTAAACTCCAAGGTAAAATTTCTTCAAAAAGCGAGTTTATAGGAAGATTTTAATCTACAATTAAAAGAGTTGGGAAGATTTTAATTGTTATTGAATCGAAATAATTTGGCCTACAATTGTAACAAGCTGACGATGGTTATGGTTATTGTTAAATTGTTGGTTCTTAGTGGTTCACATATTCAATATTATGAAGACGTTAGTCCCATATTTTACGTAACAAAATGTTTTAATAATAAGTTAAAAACATACTCTCCCTTAAAAAAAAACTCCATTTTAAAATTAATGTAATTCTCAACTTCTTAAAAGGGCTAAAATGAGAGGATAAGATTTTCACATATTGTAAGAGATTCATACAGGCTCATGTCTAATCAAGGCCAATTAATAGAAACCATTTTCATTGATGCAGTCTACAGGAGTACTTAAATAAATCATTATCTGCAACCCATATAAAGTAGAATTAATAGGAATCATCTTCATATTCTCCGAACCAAACTCCCAATTAAATAGAAATTGAAACGTGATAGCAATTGAACAAAACAAAGACAAATAGTACGAGGGAGAGGGACAACTATTATTTTCACCAAGAAAAGGAGGAATCTAGATTCTAGACACAGAAAATCTAGACAGAGAATATATAGAGATACTAATTTTAAGATTAGACCCCAAAATAATAATAAAATAATAATAAAATTAAATTAAAATAAAAGTTTCAATCTTTTCTTCACTCGGTATTCGGTATTCTCCCCCCTTTCCACCACTCTCGACTCTCTAACCCAAATTCCAAGATTCACGGCCAAAACCCCATCATCAATTCAAGATCATGTCGTCGTCAACTCCACCTCCATCCCACAACCATAAACCCTCAAATGAAACCCAAAATCAAGATATGAATCAAGAAGCGGCGGAGAAGCCCGAATCAGAGATCAAGAAACCAACTTTCTTGCAACCCCAGAAACCTACGTGGGTCCTCCCCTACAGAACCCCATTTCTCAAGAGCCTCTACACGATCGGCAAGAAGCTCGGGCAGGGCCAGTTCGGGATCACCTTCCTCTGCACCGAGAAATCCAGTGGCATTGATTACGCCTGCAAATCCATTCCCAAGAAGAAGCTGATTTGCAAGGAGGATTACGAAGATGTGTGGAGGAGATTCAGATAATGCACCATTTGTCGGAGCATCCGAATGTGGTGAGGATAAAGGGCACCTACGAGGATGCGCTGTTTGTGCACATAGTGATGGAGTTGTGTGCGGGCGGGAGCTCTTTGATAGGATCGTGCTCAAGGGCATTACAGCGAGAAAGAGGCGGCCAAGCTCATCAAGACCATTGTTGAGTTGTACAGAGTTGCCACTCTTTGGGGTTATGCACAGGATTTGAAGCCTGAGAATTTCTTGTTTATTAGTGGTGATGAGGATGCTGCTCTCAAGGCTACTGATTTTGGCCTCTGTCTTCTACAAACCAGGTTGAATGATTTGTTCTTTTGTAGTGTAAAGAAAAATCTGAGTTATGAAGTGATGCTTATTTTCAGGTTGACGGTGTGATCTTGTGATTTTTAGTGTGGTGTAGATTGTTCTCACATTGGCTTTCTTGGATTAGACTTTGTGCACTTGGGCTTGATTTGTCTCTCTCTTTGATCTTGATTTGGTGTATCATCTTGAGTTGTTGCGTTGTTGCAGAGTGCTGTTTCGGATAACAGATTTTCACATATTGATTTCATGGCATTTTATCATGAATATTCGCTAACTTCATTTATTTGATTTGTACAAGTCATGTAAGCATTTAGGATGCCCAATCATTCATCCTGCAAATATTGATTCTGCACTTCAGATTTTCGGTTGAATTTCTTGTTTCTATATGTATTTCATTTGTCAACTCTGATTTATGTTATTTGAAACTGTTTTGCATTTCTGTCACTATCCTCTCCGGCCCAAAGTAAGGTGCAAAATTACAGGAAGGTAAACAAAATCCAAAGTAAAATAAAATTATTAAAGAAGTAGAGCTGGAGAGGAAGCTTCGGCAAATCTTTTTGGTTGATGCTTTAGGTTCCTTTAAGTATAGCTTATGGAGTTGGGAATTCAAATACTCTCTATTACTTGAATTTCTTATAGCATCGTGTCCTTCATTGAAAATCATAGGTGAGGGATTTATAAAATTTAACGAAGAAATAATCCTATCAGCTTAATAGACTGATAATTCCCCTTTTTCTATCTTTGTTGCATTCAACTATTTTTATTTAACTATATGACTGTGTTGCTGAAGTTGCTATTTTTCCAGTCCCCATCTTCTATGGCTCGTATAATACGCTAATTATGTTAGGCGACTGAAATTTTCTCCTTGTCTAAATGCGAGACTTTTGATATTTTTTTAGTCCACTCTTTTGTTCTTAGTAGCTGGTCTTTTGTATAATATTTTCAGATGAGACTTTCTGTGATGTTGTGGGAAGTCCTTATTACGTTGCACCAGAGGTTCTACATAAGCATTATGGACCTGAGGCAGATGTATGGAGTGCGGAGTTATTTTATATATTTTACTCAGCGTGTACCACCTTTCTGGGCTGGTACTGCCTCTTTTTTCCTCCCAACTTCATTGCTACTCTAGAATATACTTAAGATTTATTTTTTATTACAGTGCCTAAGAGCTCTAGTGCTGTTTCTTTTGTCTTTTTACTCCAGAAACTGAGATGGGAATTTTCCGTCAGATATTACGGGGGAAACTGGATTTTGATTCCGAGCCGTGGCCTGCAATTTCGGGTTTTGCCAAGGATCTGATAAGAAAGATGCTCGATAGAAACCCAAAGACAAGGCTAACTGCATATGAAGTTCTGTGTAAGCAACCTTCCTACAGATTGGGACTATTGAATTTTGTGCTTCACTAAAATGAGATTATGTTTCTACTTCTCTTTTTTGGTCAGGCCATCCTTGGATTGTCGACGATACAATGGCTCCTGATAAGCCCCTTGATTCTGCTGTTTTGTCACGCCTAAAGCAGTTTTCTGCAATGAACAAACTTAAGAAGATGGCTTTGCGTGTAAGGATTTTATGTGTGCTCTATTGATTTTATTGTTTGCATATTCTACAAATTGCATTGTGTGCCTGCAGTCAGTCATTCTTATGACTCTATCTTTGTGTTTAGCTAGCTTTAGTAACACATGCTATGTTGCTTTGCTTTTATATGGAACCAAATCTCAGACACATGACGGGCCAAAATCTCTCAGATGAATAATGTGCCAATTATTTTCTAACAGCTTCCAAGAGCAGATCTTTTACACTTTCTGAGTCTTGGTGCCTAATACCATTTGCTACGTGAAGGTTATCAGAGGATTAAAACTGCCTACATCGATATAGAATTTACATTTCCCCATGGTCCTTGACTCCTCACCTTTTATCTTACTAGCCTTTCTGAATAATCTCATGATCCATGAACTTCCCATCTCAAAACGAAGGAAATAACTTTACTGGCCAATTTTGGAATTGATTTTTTTGCACTTCTATTGCTTTTACCTATAATACCACCTCTTATGTTTCCTTATACACTCCATCATGATCTTATTATGTATAAACTTGCCGCATCACTGGAAAAGCCTTCATTGTTTTGTAGGTTATTGCAGAGAGATTATCTGAGGAGGAAATCGGTGGCCTCAGAGAGCTGTTCAAGATGATAGATACAGACGATAGTGGAACCATAACTTCGATGAGCTCAAAGAGGGTCTAAAGCGGGTTGGCTCTGAGCTGATGGAGTCTGAAATTAAAGACCTTATGGAGGCGGTAGGGACCTAAACCCACTGATCTGAATCTCTGATGAATTTAGCTTTCTTTAATCAACTTCTCATCTATTGTTTTCGTTGTGCCTATAGGCTGACATTGACAACAGTGGAACAATAGATTATGGGGAGTTTCTTGCAGCTACTGTACACTTGAACAAGTTAGAAGAGAGGAGAATCTGCTTTCGGCCTTCTCCTTTTTGATAAAGATGGCAGTGGTTATATAACCATCGATGAGCTTCAACAAGCCTGCAAAGAATTTGGTCTGAGCGAGCTTAATCTTGATGAGATGATCAGCGAGATTGATCAAGACAACGTAAGTTTGAAAAGAGATCCAATCATACCTGCATTGTTGTGATTTGAGAGTTTGGTTTTCGTTAGTAGACTCTCTGGAGCTCTTTAGTTTGTCACGCTGGTTATCAACTGTGTGACTTCATTGCAGGATGGCCAGATAGATTATGGAGAATTCGCAGCCATGATGAGAAAAGGGAACGGAGGAATTGGGAGGAGAACCATGAGGAAAACTATAAACTTGGGGGAAGCACTGGGGCTAGGGGTTACAGAGATGAAACGAGGCAACTAACAAGGATAATTGGTTCAACTCTGATTTCATTTCCCTTTTTTGTAGTTATCTAGCTTCGCTTTGGTGTGAAATTTCAACATTCCAATTGATAATATAAGCTCATCTTGCTCCCTAGCAGTACAATTGGCTAAAGTCCGCCCCCCCCCCCCCCCCCGTTTAAACCATGCTGCCAATTTGTACTCGCAATATATAATCAGACAGATATGATATTATATTAACAGTCCATAATAGAACGTCCGAACTCAAAAGTTGGCTGGTGTTTGCCTTACTCGTTTTTACTATTGCTGCCAAAATGTACTCTCCAAGAACAAAAATTAGCATGAACAATCTCAAGATAAGGCCCTGCAAAAATCTTGTTACTTGATATAACAACAGCAATTTTGCAAAATTGCAGATTTCAGTGTGTGCATTAGTTGCCATTTGTTTTTTATGTTTCAACCAAATTATTACAGAGCTACGTAGCACCATCAAAGGGTGCAATCTTTCATATTTTACTAGGGAGAACCAGATACTTTGTGTGGCGCCCCTGAGCAATAAGTTTTCCAGTCTTCTTACTTTTCAAATCGACACTGACAACAGCAAGCGCCTTTCCACACGCAATGCCCTGCTTTCAATCTCAACTTCCTCCTGAAAAGGAATCGCAGGTTCTAAATCAATGGATCTTGTTGATGATGCTAATTTGCAACGTGACTAATATCTTTAACAAGAAAACATGTAATTTAGTAACTTGAGCGTTGAAGGTTGTATGAAGAATGAGAAAAAGGGTAAATAGAACATAGCTCAATGAGCTAAGCTTATATAGTGATGAGGTGACCCAGGTTTCACAAATTAATGATCGAGGGCAGAAAACAACACACTGATGCAAATGAAGCAATCGAATAAACTTTGATCTTCCTTCAAGCAGCTTCATTACACTATGTTCTTTCTATTCGACACATTTACTAGATTCTGCACAATGGAATAATGGCTGACATATACAAATACCTATGTAAGAGCTAAAACAGAGGTCCACATCTGCAAGAATCAAAATCTTGTTATCATCCAACCAGAACTAGGAAATTTCTAATGACTTCAGATTGCATCTTAGAGGATGAAATGGACACGAAAACTGATTTCAAAAAAATGTTTAAAGGAGCTATCTTTGCAACACCACTCTATTGTTTACAATGACCCTTTTACAAACACATCCAAGAAAACTATAAACCCAAAGAATGGAGTAATGGAGTAGTGTTGCTTGAGTCTTATCAAGCTCAAGCTTGCAAAACCTATGGAGTCATATATGTTTAGTATCAGATTTCTTTAACCGAATGAAGATAGATTTAAAATTTAAGAAATTTAATAAGAAATCATATAATTGAGAGTTGAGCTTGAGTTTGTCGAATTTCTTTTTATCCAGACAAGCTCGAATTTTCTGATCGAGCAAGGATTACAGCCGTACCAAGTATTAGGGCAAAAGAAACGGAAAATACCAAGCATAAACCAAATTGAATAAATGTAAAGAAAATGGCAGTGCGATAAGAAATTTACCCCAACAGTAGCGCCGTTCAAATACGAAACATTAATTTCGACTGAGACGCCGGTGGTCTGAGCCCCCATCGTGAAAATAACCGCGGACCCAACAATGTCCACCAGCGCCGCCGTGGCTCCGCCGTGCAACGTGTTCCCAGTGTTCTACAGAGAGCGAATTAATTGCCCAACCCACAACAACCAACCAATAAATCAAAAGCTCAATCCAAGTCCAAATTAAGCGATCAAAAACTAGAAATCAAAATATACGAACCACGAGGCGAGGGGGAACAGTGAAGGAGCACACGATGCGGCCGCGTTCGATGTGATCGATTTTCATGCCCTGCATCACCATTGGCTCTATGAATCTCTCGGGCATCGAATCCACCGTGAATTCGTACGGGCCGCCCTCTTTCTCCACGAACTTCTTCACCGTCGCAAAATCCATATTTTCCGGCGACTGGAGCTGACGGCGTCGGAACTCTCACGAAATTCAAGTAACTCTGTGCTTGTGGATTGTCTCTGCTAGCCTGGTAGGATCACATTAATATAATTTATTTTAGGGGTGGTCTCGCCGCGCACAAACCACCAATTATTTATTTATTTATTTAATTATTATTAAAATAATTTTAATTAAAATTAATTAATTTAATAAATCTTAATTATAAATTAATAAATAATAATTTAAATTAATAAATTCTAATCATGAATTAATAAATTTTAATTTTGAATTAATAAATTTTAATTGGAATTAATAAACACTAATTATGAATTAATATACCTTAATCGTGAATTAATAAATCTTAATTTTAAATTAATAAACTCTAATTGGAATTAATAATAATAATGAATTAATAAATCCTAATTTTGAATAATAAACCCTAATTTTGAATTAATAAATCCTAATGAATTAATAAATTCTAATTTGAATAATAAGCCCTAATTTTGAATTAATGAATCCTAATTGTGAATTAATAAATCCTAATTTGAATTAATAAACTTTAAATATGAATTAATAAATCTTAATTGTGAATTAATAAACCATAATTATGAATTAATAAATTCTATTTTTGAATTAATAAATAAAAATTTAATAAATTTAATTATAAATTAATAAAATCTAATTATCATTACTCACCATAATTAATATATAATTATTTTAACAAAAAACAAAGATGAAATTACCATGGTGGTAAACTCACCCAAGTTTTTGTCTTTATTCTATGATTAAATTTTTTCAATTTCCCTCCCCAACTCCGCGTCCCATTTATTTATTTAGTACAACTAAGTCCAACATCACTATACTGGAGTGGTGATATGATTAATACAAACACAATCAGCAGGTCAAGAAGGCAATTCAATTAAAAAAAAGTTAAAACAAAAATCTGATATTGCAATATTACAAAAGATAATAAACTACATTTAATACAATATTCATATTGTTTTTGTTGCATGGAGAAATAATTAGTTGTAGGCCTAAATACAAACCGATAAACCGATCGCTGTTTATATTTTTGACCGAATTGACTGCTCACTGTATCAAAACCGACCGTCGACATAATCAATTTTAGATGTCGGTTTCAGTCGGTCGGTCGAACCGACCGAATTTATCTCTCTGATCTTCAACTTGACATTTTTTACACATAAATTACAAAGTATTAGAAGTAGTACTTAAAGCATTACACTTCGTAACCGATAGATTAATATCTTGGTACATTCCATATTGCACTAAAAACAGTATACTCAGTCAAATCTCATTATTATCATTATTAAAACAAAATTGAAATGAAAGAAAAACAAAAATAAAAGAGAGAGAAAACCAACAAAAGATCAAAATTAGGGAAAATACTAAAAATTTAATAAAAAGATAGTGCAACCCAACTTTAGAAAGTCTCAACAGAAACCATAAGCAGCAAACTCTACCTGTAAATCACGAATTCACATTTGAAAACGAACCCAACCTCCTCTACCATGCCTACGAACCTGATAACACCAAAGCAATGGAAACAAGCCACAATTTCCAGCATAGCCGAACAGTAGATGCCAACTTCCCCAAGAAAAGATTATGACAAACCAGCCAGCAAGTAAGGATACATAAGATGGCTTCACCGCTGGGTAAGGAGGCGAGGATGAAAGAAGCCAAGAGCGCAGAGAGATGAGATCATTCCCGATTAGGGTAGGGATGGTTGGATCTAGAAGAGCACTCAGAGACCAGAGTAGAGAATGAGAGATGAGAACGAAAAGAAAGAGGTAGGGTTTCTAAAGTGTATACCCTTCTTCAAACAATTAAAACAATAAAATATAAAATATTTTACAAAATAAAAATTGATCTAGATCAATTTGTTCAGTCATTGGGTCGATTTGTTTGGCCTATTCGATTTTTGCACACCCCTAATTAGTTGGATGTAGTGTGAATAACGTAGTCTATGCAACTCCATTTTCTGCATCACCATTTTCTTTCTTCTTCTCTTTTTCCTCGACAACCTTTTTCTTCTTGTCTTCTTCTTCTTTGACTAATTTCTCTGCCTTGAGCTTCTCTTCCTACTGGGCTTTGAGCTTGACCACCTCTATCGCTTTCACCAATCTCATCAAACACCTCTCCTTGTCCTCACCCCACAATTTGGGCATCAAATTCTCAGCTACATTTGCCAGCGTCGTCTTGGTTTCCTCCAACAGCCGCCTGATCGTCTCGAACAAATCATGGTATTCAAAGTTCAAGTAGTTCTTTATCAAAACCTTGAAGGCCTCAAAACCGTAGTAGGAGAGCTCGATGTGCATATCCATTCTCCATCTTCAAATGAGAGCTGGATCCAACTTCTTGATAACTCTTATAAAAGAGTTATTATGTGACCTTTTTGATGATAATAACCTTGAGTATTGTGTGTTCTGTTCGTATGTTTGTGTTGTTTTGGATGTTTATGTTATGTTTTCGTGTGTGTGCGTGTAGGATTGAGTCAAATGCTTTTATGGGGTTTTATGTGCATTTTTAAGCATCATTTAATCAGTCTATGGCATGTAGCAGGAAGAGCGACAGAAAAGACGATGCTGAAGTCTGCTGAGGCGAAGCCAAGCTCCAGGTCGAACGCGTAAGCGAGGCCGAACTCGTAAGCGAGGCCGAACTCGTGAGCGAGGTCGAACTCGTGAGCGAGGTCGAACTCGTAAGCAAGGTCGAGCTCGAAAGGCGAAGTCAAGCTCAAAGGAAGAGTGAAAGAACTGAGGATGCCAGAGCGAAGTCTCGAAGCAGAGCTCCAGAAGAGAGAACAGACGAAGTTGAGCTCGTAACCGAAGTCGAGCTCATGACTAAAGTTGGGCTCGTAAGCGTGAATGAGCTCCTGATCATGGAACGAAGAAGACGAACTCCAGAAGAGAACATATGATGCTGGAATTATGCTGGCGCGAAGTCGAACTCGTAAGCAAGGACGAGCTCGTAAGAGAAGTAGAGCTCTGGAGCGAAGTCAAGTTCGTAAACGGAGAAGAGCCCGTGCTGGTGGATGACCAACGACGAAGTATGGAAGGTTTTGGCTGAAGAACTGAGAGGAGATCTGCAGGACCACAGCCACGTGGCACCGCCACGACAAAGATAAAGGGGACGCGCGAATTGTTATCTGTCAGAGCCAACAGAAAAAGGACTGAAAATCGAGGTTCATGGGTGGCGAGTGTTCGCACCGCACCCCAAAAGAATCGAGTTTGTTATTAAAAGGATGCATAATAGAGTGGGAGGATATTCGGCACGAAGGAAAGAGACACAATCACCGAAGTTTTGGGAGGAATCAAGAGGAGCGATCTTGAGAGGAAGCCATCGGAAGAGGCGACGATCCAGAGCGAGCATTAAGATTCACGAAGAATTCTACGCTCTTTCTCGATTTCTTCTTAACGGTTATGGCTTTTGTTTTTTCGGATATTGTTGAATAGCTCGCTATGAGCTAAACACGTAGGACTTGATCTTTTGATGAAACCCATGCTCGTGTGACGAGCTCATTTCTACGCATATCTTGTTAAATTGCTATTTCTCTTTTGGGAATTATTTATCTTGCTTATGCATGATCACCATGGGTGAGATTTTAGCTCTATAATTTCTGGGAAGTTCTTATAGAGTGGAAAACAAGAGAATGACGTGAGAACATGATTTAAATATTATGTGTGTGAATAGCATAGGAATATGTGTTTACCTTGCGTGACAAATATGAATGGATTAGTAAAGGTATTCTAAGAGCGATTCGATATAGAAATATATTGAGTGGTTTTACGAATATAATCTTAGATTTGGAAAATACTAAGAATTGAGAAGTTCATGTCATAGCGACGAGGCAACGACAATGTCAGTAGCATATTTAGTCTGAGCATGGGTGGAATCGAGAGGTCAAGTCTGCTTCTTTCTTGCTATTGGTTGTTTTAGTGTAATTTTGTGTCTGAAATTTTATCTTGCTTCGCAGCAACTATCTCTTAGCATAGGTTTTTCATCGGTTTATATTAAAGGGTTACCTCCTGTTTAATTTCTCTTTATTGCTTTTCTATTAAGCAAAGTTGTTGTCGACATAACTTAAAGTGCGATCTCTGTGGATTCGATCTCGGAATACTTCCGTGTATTACTTGTTGATTACATACACTTGCGTACATTTAATTGTGTTGCATAAATACACAAACAACACTTCTCCACGTAGTTAGTGGTGAACACGATGATTCTCTCTCCTCCACAAGCCGACCACAGCCTGTCGATGAAGTTCAGGAGAAGCCCCGATAGCGTCTTCTCCTCAATTTTCTTCATCTTCTCCTTAATCAGATCTTTTTCTTCATTTTTTTTCTTATCGTAATCTTCTTTTCCATCCTTTTGGTCTTCTCATCTGCCCCGTCAGCTCGAGCAGTTGATGTCCTCGATGACAATGATGGATTTGCCTGAGGTGTCGATGAGCAGCCTCCTCAGCTCCGTGTTGTCCTTCATCGTAGTGAGCACGAGGTCGTAGAATTTGTATTCCAAGAGATTAGCCATGGCCGCAATCATGGTTGACTTGCCGATGATGGGTGAGCCATAGATGTGATACCCCCACTTCCACACCTTCCCCACAGACTTGTAGTAATCCTTAGACTCGGAGAAGTTGATGAGATCGTCGATGATCTCTTGCTTCTTGTCGGGATCCATGGCCAAGGTACCAAACGTGGCGGGTTGGTCGAAGAGCACCTCGCTCCACAATCTCCGGCGGTTGTAGAAGTCGTCATCGGTGCCCTTGTTGTTGGTAAAGAGCTTCATCGGCCTCTCCCTGGTGGTGATGGCCTTGCCTTGCTCCAGCACGTGTTTCAAATACTCATCGCAGATGAGTTGATGGTATATTCTGGAATGTGAGGGAGAAGAACCTCTTATTGTCCACCCTAGGCCCCCACGAGATAGTCTGGGTGGCCGGTGGGGTTTCACGGGAGGCCCACCAAAGCTTGATGCTGTTGAAGTCGTCGGTGACCTCCTCACTCGAGTTTGAGGCCATGGTGAGAACGACGGCTTCGGTGTCGCGGACGATGGTGGCTAGGGGATGTTTTGCCTGGGTGGTGGAGTGGGCGTTGAGGTAGCACTTGATGGCGGCGTAAGCTTCGCTACGCTCAAAGCCGTCGGCTTGGTACTCGTGGAAGGTGATGTGGACGTAGGCTTCGCTGCACTCAAAGTCGTCGGCTTGATGATTTTTTTGGAGTAGCGTTTGATGGAACGGCTGAGTTCGTGAGGGAAGTAGTTCTCTGGAACATGGCGTAGGCCATCATCAACCCTCCGATTAGAGACCCTAATTGGTTAGCATTTCAGCCATGGGAGGTACTATCATCTTTGCTCCTTCATATACTCCAAAAGGTAATGGAGTTGTAGGGCCACTTCTCTTTCCAAATGTTTTCGCTTCTGAATTTATTTTATTCAAACAACCAATCTACGCCATGAATTCTAGTATTTCGTAATTTAACACAAAAGGGCCGACACTAGTTTGGGTCACTAACGGACTTCAGTAGGGTACTAAACCAACCTACTTGCTTGGGTTATCCACACACTTACATTATAAGAAGCCCATTTTCCAAAATTTATGACAACAAATTCAACAGTCCAGTTATCGAGAATTCGAGATATTTTGTGTTCGTTGATGATTGTGAGTGAAAAACTAGATTTCGTGTATAACCTAAAATTTCTTGAAAACACATATCCCACTAATTTGGGAGAATCTTGTTTGATACCATCAAAATTTGTGAGATGGTTGAAGATCTAAGTTTAGTTATAATAAATATTAATATTATATATATTAGGTATATATAATATATAAATTAGTGATTATATAGTATTCAAATTTTAGGTAATATTTATTACTCAATTTTATTCATTCATTGATCATATGATAGATATTTTTTTTGGACTTTTTAAGTATTGAGTGTTGAACATAAATATACACACGGTTGAACATAAATATACATACGGTTGAAAAAAAAAGCATGCATATTATTAAACAGAAATATGCATACTGTTGAACATAAATATACATAATGTTGTATACAAATATACATATCACTCTATCATTTAAACCGCTTCCTTCTATCTTTATAATTCAAAATAAAACAAAGGATCAGCAATAAAGAAAGCAAATGGCCAGTAAGAAAAGTGTTTGTGCCGATTGGAGAAGAGATAAAGAGAGATTTGCATGCGAGAATGAGAGAATTGAAAGCAAATGATCGGCAAGAAAAGTGTTTGTGCTGATTGGAGAAGAGAGAAATAGAGATTTGAGAGAATGTGAGACCCACGAGTTTATGTTTTAAAGTATGTTATTTCTGTTTTGTAGTATGCATGTGTTTTATTTTGAAATATGCATATTTCTATTTGCAAATATACAGGTTTTTAGTTTGTAGTATGCATGTTTCTTTTCCCGCAAATGATTTCAATCTCGACAGTAAAACCCTCCCTATCCTGCTCCGCCAATTTCGCTGATTCTGACACCTCATTCTATGATTGTCGGCGTACTTTCGTTATAAACTAATGTCATAGCCATCATTTAATTTGATCCATCAATCTTCTCTCAAAATTTCATTCTCCATTTTCCTCAAATTCAGGCTAGACTTTGCTATCATCATCACCATCGATCACATACAGTTGCCTCACTGCTGCCACTATCCACCACACGAGTTGCAATGGTATCTCATCAAAGAAGTCATTTTTGAAGAGGTAGATGAGACGAAGAAAAAATCATAGAAGAAGAAGAAGAAGAAGAAGAAGAAGAAGAAGAAGAAGAAGAAGAAGAAGAAATTCATCATTTTGACTTTCTACAAAATTTAAAAAATAAAATAAATTGAAAATGCATGTCTCTTTTCTAGTGATTCTACATGAACATAATATGTGGTCCAAATTTAATATTACATACTACACAGGAACATGATAATATCAGACCTTGACAATTAATATATAATGGTTGGTTATATGAGAAAATACTTCTTAAATAAGAACTAAAAACCAATAACCATCCTTAGATTGTATAAGATCGAACGAATCATAATTAATTAATGATAAAAAATGATCAAATCCTTAATTCTTTGTTATTTGGAGATCCTTATCCCGAAAATCATTGACATTTCATTATTTGTTATTCATGTAATAATAGTTCTTGTGCATGCAACCTCTCATGTTGTTGTTCATGTAATTGTAGTGATTATGCATGTGAGAACGGTTATCGTAAGTAAGTATATAAATCTGTTGATTTAATAGGGCTGAAAATAGTTACCATTAAAATTTGAGGATCATATATGATTGATTAATATTAACCGTTAGATTATGAAAAATGAAAGGACCACATTAATTCTTAGTTCTAAAAAAAGTTGGAATTATTATTTGATCCAATATATATCGTAAAGACAATTTTTATCTTGAGAACGTGAGAATCAAAAAATGATGAATTTTATATAAAGTTGATGAATTTGCTGGAAAATATCGAATCCAAAAAAATAAAATTTTCGCTATGGGATTCAAGCCCTGGATGAAAATTTTAAATTTTTGGATTCAATAACTTTTTCAACGAATACATTAACTTTCATAAGGAATTTATTTTGATCATAACGAATTTTCGTGATTCTTAGTTCTCACGTTAAAAATGGTTCTTATTTGAACCTCACATTATATATATATGATGGATCATGTAAGAATGAATTTTTTTGTAAAAAAAAAGAATAAATCTAAACCATTGATTTTAGTAAATCAATGAACAAGATTTATTTTCGTTGTGCTACAAACTATAACTATATGTGCTACAAAAAAACTTATGTGTTTTAACTAAAGGGTAAATAAGTAATTACATCTTTTAAGAATAAGTTTTTTCCTTATTTTTAGGCAAAACACGATTTGTATACTTATATATAGGTATTTGTTGTAACTTATCATTTAAATCATTATCTTCAACATTATTTATGTTTCAATATTTAATATATACAAAATTATTTGTGATTCAAGCTAACAAATCCATGAAAAACTTAGGTGAATAATATATATATTGATTCATATGTGTGGTTCAATATATAGCACCGGCATAACAGTTTCATAACATATTTTCATTACTTGTCGCACATACCACTATGATTTGTAAATTTTCAGTTTTATTCAACTTGAATTTTTATCATTTGTATGTTTTAATATATATGTGTTTTGGTGGTAGACATATAGATGCAAATGCTACAAAAAGTTAATATATGCTACATAATGAAAGATATATATATATATATATATATATATATATATATATATATATATAAAGTTTGAATAACAATTTATCATTGTGTATTGTAATTGTATTAATGATATGTTACCAAATAACAAGTGCTATAGAAAATTACATTTATGCAAGTTTTAAGAAGTAATATATATGCAGTACAAACTCGTGTTTTATGCAATGTATTTGTAAGAATATGCTACATAGTGTCATATATTCAATAAGGTTAACACACAATCATATTAGTTGTGCTAAAGTTCTAAAATAATTGTGCTATATTTATACATAAATATGCTACAATATAAAAATTACGAAAAACTGTGTATGAGTTCTATTGATTTGGGGGTAAGATTTCTGAAGATTCAAGATAATGTAAAAAAATTTATGCATTCATCATATGTGATTTTCAGTACTTATTGCACTATTGGAATATTTTCATAGCATATTTAGTTTATTTATTTTGCACATATGCTAAAATTTCGTAAATTATTGCTAGTTAATTTGATTCTTTGTATGTACATATGTTGTGTTTATTTATTTGTTTATGTTACGGTTGGGTTTTTTTTTTTGCACATATGCACATGTTATGTAGCACATATTCATTGATTAAATTGCACAATTGTATATGGCAAACATGCGATTTTTAAATGCTAAACTATGTTTAAAAATGTCACGTGATGCATTATTTATGCTATATAATTGATGTGAAACTGAAGATGTGCAAGCATATTTCGAATCCCTACAATTAAGGGATATGATTTTCGGATGATGAATAGTAACACCAAATGCTAAGGAATGTGGAAGATGATGATGTAATTTTTATTCTATATTCTCTATTATACCCTTATACGAATTTATAAAAAAAAATAAAAATTAATTAATATATTACTTTTAATCCGGACCATTAATTTGAGAAAGATGCATGGATGTGATATATTCTTATTTCTTACACTTATTTTCATTCTTACAGGAACCATCCCATATATATATATATAACGAGAATTACATATTTTTTACGAACTCTGCGAACTATGCATAAGACGTGTAAAAATAATGCACAGAACAGTATAAAGTTGTGCAAGATAAAAACTTTAAATATTATTTTGTTGTGAAACATTTTTAAAATATTTTCGTTGTACACAACTTTATAGATTTTGTTCATCGACTTTATACGTCTGTCCATAGTTCTCAAGTTCTCAAAAAAGATGAGTTCTCACTGGATCCAATCCATATATATATATATATATATATAGGAGATGATTCAGGTAGGAAATGAGAATGAATCTGGGCCTTTGATTTGTTGGATCAATGGTTGAGATTTAATTTCGGTTGTCTACGCTTTGTGTTTTGTGTGCTATGCGGATTATGCAAAGACTAGAATCATTTTGTGCTACTGTTGCAATGAAAGATGTGCTAAACTAATATATTTAGCATATGTGCTACTAAGGGATGAAATATATGCTAAACTAACGTGTGCAACATAGTAATTTAATTGTGCTACATAAATATGAAAGATGTGCTACTATTCATATTTAAGTTCTCACCATAACTCACCCATATATATAAATATATATATATATATATATATATATATATATATATATATATATATATATATATATATATATGGTGAGGTTATGATGAGAAATGTATTAAGTGTAAGAAATATGAATAAATCTCATCCATTGATTCTAATACAATCAACGCTCCAAATTTCGCCCATAATTATAGTTGCCAAAAAATTGATTCACATATTCAAACTGGAAAAAATCGTGCAAGGGTAAAAATGTGAAACATTTTTATGTGCAACATAATAGTAATATTGTGCAACCCAAAAATTATAAAATGTAACATGTTATTTCTGCTATATTATGCTATTTTTATTCAATATATGTGCAACATATATATAATCATATGCTATAAATTATATCAAGATATGATATGCAAATTTGATAAATGATACTCCCTCCGTCCCCCATATTCTTTCCTAGGAATATGGGATACGGGTTTTAATAAAAATTATTGAGTGTATTGTGAGTGGAATATGGATCCCACATTAATGTAATATTAAATTAGTTAGTGGTGGGTCATAGGTGGTCACGGCCCCACTCGGGATAACCCGAGTGGGCGGACTAATACTAGGAATAGTATTCACAGATATGATAGGAATAGTCACGACGGGACATATCATATGAGAATATAGACCTTAAGATTAAACAAACACTTATAACATTTCAGTTCAAAAGGATTTAGCCAACAGATCCAAAGGATACAACGATCTGAAAGACTTCATAGTTCACTTTGTTATAATATCCAACATGAAAATAAAACAGTTCAGAGTTGCAGCGGAAAGTGTGTGAATACATATATGACGATATGTACTCAAGGTTATCCATTCCTACGAACATCAATGACATATGGCTTTCTCAACACTCCTCCATCATCAGCAACCGAGCTCAACCTGCACATTTAAAAACAAACATGCAGGGCTAAGTACAAAATTTGTACCCAGTGGACTTATGCCGAAAACATTTTATTTTCATTGGGTTACTCTGCCAATATAGTGGTAAGACACAAGGGTTTTATTTGAAAATGCCTTGTGCTTACTAAAATATTTTCACGAGTTTATAAAAGTTGCTTGGCCAAGCATTTTCTTGGTGTACGTGATCCATATCCCTTATTGTCATCCCATCATGTTATCATAGTCGAAAGTCGTGAAGGAGGCCTCCTTCTACGACCCCGTGACCGGCCGTGAATTGTCCTTACAGCACACAGTCACCATCAGTGTACACGTTAATCCTAGCCAGGTATAAGCCTTCCGGCATAGGATCCGATATCGATTTTCATTCATAAGTTGGGAATAACCCATTAACATCACATCATACATGGATAGGATACGACACACAAAACGTAAACATTTTGGCAGGTAATCATTTAAAGAATTTTAGCATTAGTTGAAAAGTACTGTAAACAAGGCAGTTGAAAAGGACAGCAAAGTTGATCTATTTTGGTAATAAAGCCCACCTGGAAATTATTGTTCGTCCTTAACGTTTTCCTTACTCGTCAACGTCCAGCTGGTGCGTCAGCGTCCACACCTTTATATAAAAAGGATGCTTTAGTACGTCGTTTACGTAATTCGAGACTTACAAAGTCTATAATCAATTTCGATATTTCATATCGACGCGAATTGAATTCCTTAATGAATTTAATTCGTTTCTCAGACGCGTATCAATTTAACATTTCTCGTTCTTCGATAGAAACGAGATATGTGTTTTAAATGACCAATTTACCCCTCTTGGTAAATGGTCCAACGTTTTTCTCACGTTTTTCGATTTCATGACTTTAAACATGAAATCTTTTCATATTAACGTGATATCATTAGCAGATGATACGTCTTACGCATATTTGCGTATTTATCGAACGTCTTTCGTACGTTGATTTCAAAAGTCAACAATTTTGACTTTTTCTTAGTAAATTAATTACTAAGTCTTATTTTAATATTACATTCTTTCGAAAATCAATTTCTAATTGATTTTTTTTTATAAACTGTTTTAATATGTTTAAAATAATTTTAAACATATAATTCATTATAAATAATGAATTTAAGGATTAAAAATCCTTATTTGAAATTAAAAATAGCTCACGGCTATTTTAAGTTTTATAACTTAAATAATTTCGAAAATTTTTCAAATATGTCTAAAATAATATTTAGACATATAATTTATTAATAAACTTGATTTAAAAGGATTTAAAAATCCTTAAAAATCTTTAAATATTTTCGGTAATTGTAATAAATTACCAAATGATGTCTAAAAATTTTTCTAATAATATATAGTGTATTATTATACACTATGGTCATTAATATGTCATAATATCAATCAAACATTGTTCAATCATCACCTTAATATTTAATAAGGTCTCGGTATTTTTTTAAAAATGCTCAATAATTTTTCTAAAATTCAAATAAATTACTACAAGGTCTAAACATTAGTCCATGACATTTTTATGTCATATGATCCTTAATATGACATTTATATACCATATAAATGGTAGCATATCTCTCGGCCCTTTACACTAAACATGCTTAACAATTTTATAAAATTTTTCAACATATATATCATGCTCATAAACTATAGTGTAGCAACATTACATCATAATATGCATCAAAGACCATTTGATCATCACCATTTGAGTGTGTAACTCATCGGTTTTTTTGAAACAAATGTGTAATTGATCTTCAAAAATTTTAACAAAATCATAAGATGCATAAAACACATTTTAGAACAACAATATAACATTGCATGTCACAAAATAAAATTACACACTAACATATGTATATATACATGTCTCGCCCTTTTTTTAAAATATAGATAGAATTTTCAAAATTCTAATTAAATCACCATAGACTTCAATATCATCATAAAGTAACTATATATTATTGCATGTCTCATATAAACATCATTCCTTAACATATACTTATATATATAGGTTCGATTATTTTGAAAATATAGAATTGATTTTTCTAAAAATTTCCAACAAATTACTATACATTCTTAGTTCCTCATAACACAAGATTAACACCTTGCATGTACAAAATGAAATCATACACATATATATACATATATATATGTCTCGGTTTTATTAAAAAAAAATAGCAAGAGTACTTCAAAAATTCTCAAATAATTTACATACATTTCCAATACATCAATAATTAATAATATCACATTGCATGTAATCAAATAAAATCATACTCTTACCATTTTTTTTATAAGCTCTCGGTTCTTATAAGAAATTAAGCATGGATTTTTCTAAAATTTTCAAAATCAATACTATGAACATATATCACACCATAGATCATAAAATCAAGACCATACAACCTATCATAGGTCTCGGCCATTTAGAAGAATTTCATACATATTTGAATAAAATTTTAAAACATGTTCAAGGCTTCACAATACATTGCTTCATATCACTAGCATACATTGTAGCCATGGATTCGAAATTTCTTGAAGGCAAAACCCACATGCAATTCACATGAAAATAAGAACACATAATCCACATACTTATCATCAATACACATGCAATAGCAAAACATTATCATCAAAGTTCTTCAAGAACACATGCATAAACTTAAGCTATGTTTCGAAAAATTTTCAAAGGTTCAAGAACAACCAAGCCTTTGATCGACACCTACCTTGTTGGTATAGCTTAAGTGAACAAGGTACAAGGTATGGATGTGTGGTATAGAAGAAGAGAAGAAGAAATGAAGCTTGGAGAAGAAGAGGGAGCTCTCGGCTATGGCTGAAATGAGAGAGAGAAAAATGAAAGTTTGGGGGAGAAAATGGGGAGGATTGAGAGAGAATGAGAGAGTAGAGTGTTTAGGTGTTTGAGTGAGGGAGAGAATGAAATAAAATCTGAACAAGACCCCCCCCCTATAGCCTCACACTCTCGGCCCTCTCTCTCCCAATACACATGAGAGACCCTTCAATTTTTAATACTAGTTTAATCACTAATGGGTTCCCAATCATTAGTGTCTTACACACTATCTTGGAAATAGCTAAAATATATCATTAGTGGGAGATTTGTGGTTATAAAATCTGAATTTATACATATATACATGCAAATGTGAGATAAATGAAACAATTAAGATTTATATTATATGTATAGTAGTTCTCGGCCATTTGGCCAAACCATAGGATAAAATTCCTATTTCATGCTAATTATAGATATATAATCATATTATATGAATTAGATGATATTTAATATCATAGGTTAATAGCATAAGTGAAGAAAACAAAATAATCCAACCTTGTGTACAAGAAATGAGCTATCGGCTATTTGGACAAATCATAGGTTAAAAATTTCATTTCATGTCATTAATAGGTATATACACCATGGTATATGATTTAGATAATAATTATAGCATAGGATAATTAGAAAGAGCAAAAATTTTTGAAGAAAACCCTAATTTCAATATATTAGGGTTTTCGAAACTAAGGTTGAGATTTTTATTCATTCTAATGTTCAAGCATTAATTAAATGCTTATTAGTACTGTAATATCATAAAAATATCATAAGAAATAATTTCCTAAAGTTTCTTGATCATTAAAACTATCGTTCATCTTATCTCTAAGCGTTGACGTTTGAAAACGTCTCAAACGTTACGTATCGACTCATTTTAAAATGGTCGTAAATACTCGTAATCTCATCATAAAAATATTCCATTAATAATGGAATATAATTCCAAGCTTGATTGCTTAAGAAATATCGTGACATTTCAATAGTCGATATGCATTCGACGTTAAAAATGTACTGCCGATAAAAGTTAATACTTTCGATTTCTTTCATTCAACGACTTTGGTGAGTGTGTAACAGGAATTTATTCCTTGTAAACAATTGAAATCATACTTGATTTCATATGTGATTTGATTTCACGGCAAAATTTTATTTTACGGGTTTTAAAAGACCGTATTTAGGCTTTTAAAAACTGCGGGTTATTACATCCTACCCCCCTTAAAAGAAATTTCGTCCCGAAATTTGTATACCTTAAAAGAATAATCTGGGGTACTGTTCTTTCACTGTATCTTCTAGCTCCCACGTAGCTTCTTCTTGTCCGTGGTGATTCCACAGTACTTTGACCAGCGAGATTGATTTGTTTCTCAATTGTTGAACTTTACGGTCTATTACTGCGATAGGCTCCTCTTCATAACTCATGTCTGAGTTGAGAACTACGTCGTCTTGACGGATCACGTGTTTTGGATCGTATACATATTTCCTTAGTTGAGATACGTGAAAAACATTATGCACATTTCCCAGGTTGGGCGGAAGAGCCAACTTATAGGCTACTGAGCCTATTCTCTCTAGGATCTCGTATGGTCCTATGTAGCGGGGTCTTAGTTTTCCTTTCACACCAAATCTCATGATCCCCTTCGATGGAGAGACTTTGAGAAATACTTTGTCTCCAACTTCGAAATGCAGCTCCGATCTACGCGTATCAGCGTAGGATTTTTGTCTATCTTGAGCTTCCTTGATTCTTTGCCTAATCTGTCGGACGATTTCAATCATTTCATTCACTCCCAGTAAAGTGGTGATCTACATTTCTTGCCATACAAAGCTTCATATGGGGCCATATCAATCGTCGCTTGATAACTATTATTATAGGCAAACTCAATAAGAGGTAAAATGTCTTCCCATTTAGCACCTCGATCTAGTACTACGGTTCTCAGCATATCTTCCAGAGTTTGGATTGTCCTTTCTGACTGCCCATCAGTTTGTGGGTGAAATGCTGTACTGAAGTTTAACTTTGTTCCCAACTCTTTTTGTAGGCTCATCCAAAATTTCGATGTAAACTTGGAGTCTCTATCTGATGTAATAGATTTTGGTACTCCATGTAGCCGTATCACTTCTTTTACGTATATTTGGGCTAGTCTATCAGCTCCATATGTATTTTGAATTGGTAAGAAGTGAGCGCACTTGGTGAGTCTATCTACTATTACCCATATAGTAGTGTTTCTTTTTCGAGACTTGGGTAAATCCGTACTTGAAATCCATCGTTATTTCGTCCCACTTCCATTCAGGTATACCCAACGGTTGTAACTTCCCGTAGGGACGTTGGTGTAAAGCTTTTACCTGTTGGCAAACAAGGCAACGTTCTACGAAAGAAGCTATGTCTCGTTTCATGCCTTCCCACCAGAATTTCTCTTTTAGGTCTTGGTACATCTTCGTACTGCCTGGGTGGGCGGTATAAGGTGTATCATGAGCTTCACTCATTATGTTGTTCCGAATCTCAACATCATCAGGAACACATATTCTTCCTTTGAACATTAAAGCATTATCTGATGCTTCCTGGAAATTTTCCAATTCGCCAGTTCTCACTCTTTCTCTTATCTTTTCCAACTTTTCCTCAATCCTTTGTCTCTCAATGATCCTTTTTCTTAGATCAGGTGTCATGGTGAGTGTAGCAATACAATTCTTGATCGTCTCTGGCTGTTTAATCAATTCAATTCTTAAATTGCTGAATTCCTTGACAAGTTTATCTTCTCGTGTCAAGAGATATCCCAAATGAGTTTGATTTTTACGACTCAAGGCGTCAGCTACTACATTCGCTTTACCTGGGTGATAGTTAATACCACAGTCGTAATCTTTTACTAGTTCGAGCCATCTTCTCTGCCTCATGTTTAGATCTCTTTGCTCGAAAAAGTATTTCAAACTCTTATGATCTGTATAAATTTCGCATCTCACTCCATAGAGATGGTGTCTCCATATTTTCAGTGCATGAACCACTGCTGCTAACTCTAAATCGTGTGTTGGGTAGTTTAGTTCATGTGGTCTAAGTTGTCGTGATGCGTACGCTATTACTTTTCCTTCTTGCATCAAAACGCATCCTAGTCCATTCTTCGAGGCGTCAGTATAAACCACATATTCCTTATCTGATTCCGGGACTGCTAACACTGGTGCACTTGTTAACTTTTCCTTGAGTTCTTGAAAACTCGCCTCACATTCCTCAGTCCAAGTGTACTTAACTCCTTTTCGAAGTAGTTGGGTCATTGGTCTTGCTATTTTGGAGAATCCCTCAATGAATCTCCTATAATACCCAGCTAACCCTAGAAAACTCCGGATCTCATTCTGAGTTCGCGGTGATTTCCATTCTTGCACTGCTTCCACTTTGGCTGGATCCACTTTGATTCCATCAGCAGACACGATGTGTCCTAGGAACATTACTTCCTTTAACCAAAATTCGCATTTGCTGAACTTAGCAAACAATCTTTCATTCCTCAAAGTTTGTAACACCATCCTTAGATGTTCCTTATGGTCTTCCTCATTTTTCGAATAGATGAGAATATCATCTATGAAAACCAATACAAACTTGTCTAAGTACGGATGAAACACTCGGTTCATGAGGTCCATAAACACCGCTGGTGCATTAGTTAATCCGAATGGCATAACTACAAATTCATAATGGCCATATCTTGTTCGGAATGCAGTTTTAGCTATGTCTTCAGGTCGTACCTTTAGTTGATGGTACCCTGACTTGAGATCAATCTTTGAAAATATACCTGCTCCTCTCAATTGATCGAACAAATCGTCGATTCTTGGTAAAGGATATTTATTCTTGAGCGTCATCTTGTTTAGCTCTCGATAGTCTATACACATTCTTAAGGATCCATCCTTTTCTTGACGAACAAAGCAGCGCCCCCAGGCGATACACTAGGTCTAATGAAACCTAGGTCCAACAGTTCTTGGATTTGAATTTTCAGTTCTTCCAATTCCTTTGGGGCCATTCTGTAGGGTGCCTTTGACACTGGAGCCGATCCTGGTTCCAAATCAATGGTAAATTCCAATTGTCTATCAGGAGGTAATCTGGTAGATCCTTAGAAATACATCCGAAATTCACGACAATTTCAATGTCTTCTATCTTGATTCGGCTTTTCTTCTCCGTTCGTAAGCGAGAAAAGCATGGTATCCTTTCTTATTCATCATTTTCCTCGCCTTCAATGCGGACACAATTGGGACTCTCTTCCCATGCGATTCCATGGAAATGCGTTGCTCTTGCCGGAAAATGAAATGATATTTTCCTTTCCTTGCAAAGAATCGTGGAGTGGTTTGCGACTAACGATCCATTCCTAGGATTATATCTACGTCACCCATGGACATTATGTTCAAATTATTTGCTAGAACCCTTAGTGATCCTAAGTTCAACTCTAGGTTCGAGCGTAAAATGTAATGATCATAATTCCTCCTATAGGTGAAGAGATTCTCATATCCTGATTTGCCTTTATAGCACTAAGTCCCAACAGATCTACGCATGATTTTGCTATGAAAGAGTGCGAAGCTCCTGTGTCGAATAATACTATAACAGGTATGTTGAGAAGGATTCCCATACCTGCCAGGTTTCCCTGGTCCTGTTCGTTTTGTTGCCGGTGCAAAGCATACGCTCTAGCTTGGGGTAGCTGCGGCTGGCGTGGTGCTTGCCTTTGCTGGGGCGGTTGCTGTTGTCTGGGCTGCTGTTGACGCTGACGTTGCCGTTGTGGTTGTTGTCTTCGTTGTTGAGGTGGCTGCCACTGCTGTTGTGGTATTTGTTGTTGTGGCTGCTGCAGCTGTTGTGGAGGTTGTTGCCATTGTTGCGGCTGTAGTTGCTGTTGAGGTTGGGGCTGAAATTGGATAGCCCTCAGCGGTTGAACATTACCGGGTTGGTTCGGCCTTACAATTGTTTCTGAACGTATCCCCGGACAAAAGTTCGCGTAATGTCCCTTCATACCGCACCTAAAACAGTTTCCACTGCCCGCCATGCACATCCCCGTGTGCATTTTTCGGCATTTTGGGCACGGAAGAGCCCTTCGCTGCTCTTGTAGTCCCCTGGTTGGAGGAATAAAGGTTGGCTTCCTCCATCCTTGTCCTTGATTTGCTGAGTTCCCCTGCCACTGCTGTTTGTTACCTTTGTTTTCAAAGCTTCCTCGCTACTATTACCAAAACTAGCATCCCATTTTCTCTTTCCTCTGTCCATAGTATTCTGCATCTGAGCTGATCCCGACTTATCATCTGGCATTGCTGCCTCAATGTCCAAAGCCCGTGTAAGAGCCTCAGTATAAGTCATGTCTCCAAGACCAGCAAGAGACATTCTTATTTCTGGCCTTAACCCTGATCTAAATTTTTCCGCCATCTTTAAATCCGTGTCCACTTGATCCAGTGCATATCTAGACATTTCGCAAAAAGTGCGATCGTAATCGGTTACCGACATCTTTTCCTGTTTTAACAAGAAAAATTCATGTTCCTTCTTTTTCTTGTAACTCTTCGGTACATACTTATCATACACTTCCCTTTTAAAATCTTCCCATGTCAACTCTTCCATCTGCTCTGCTGTGAAAGTTTTCTTTCTGGCCTCCCACCAGAAATCAGCAGGCCCATTTAACTGGAAGGCTACACACGATAGTCTTTCTTGTGTTGTGCACCTTAGAAAAGTGAAAATTCTCTCGATGGTTCTCATCCACTGTTCAGCATCTTCCGGACTACCTTTCCCATTGAAAGTTGGAGGGTTTTGTCTTAAAAACAATTCCTCTATCCTGCGGTCAGGTTGAGGTTGAGGTGGAGGTGGTTGGGGTACAGCCTGTTCCTCTTGATCCGGAGTTCTACCTCGTCTCCTAGGTCTGCCTCTGCCTCTTACTTCTCGTTCGGGGTCGTGTCTAGGAGGCATTCTGTTGTGTAAAATATATCATTAGCATCATGTATCATTTTTATAACTTGAATATATACAATTTCATTTCTTTGCCTTTTTAGAAACGATATCTTAAATAAACATTTCATTCTTGTCATACATAAATTTGTTGCAAAAGCCCTCTTGGATCACACATACATACAATTGCAAAAGCACCATAGATAACGTACTTTGCGAACACAAGTCCTTACATCAAGGATTACTCACATACTTGCTTCCAAAATATTTCAAAGAAAAGGCCATACACATATCGGCCTTAAGGCTTTACAAAAATTAAAGTCATGCACAATGGCTTTATAGCCTTACAAAAATTCAGTTTTCCCCACTGTTCAAGTTTTTCAAAAGCATAATTAAAACATACATAAAAATAGATAACATAATCCTTCAAATTTTACATCAACATCACTATCTACATCAACTCCTCGAATCTTCCTCATCTTCCTCCGGATCCTCTTCCTCCTCGTCCGAGTCATCAACCTGGCCATATGCTCTAGAGGGTCCAGCTCCATTACTCTCTACCATCGGGATGTCCCGCAGTGGACCATAATCCACACGAATCGGACTGTAGCTGTCATGGATGGGATTATACCCATCAAGAGTACCTGTCACACTAATCCGTGCTGTCTGACGGAAACTCTCAGCTGGCGGTAAGGGTGCTGCCATCGGTGGTAGAGGCGGAAGTGGTGAACGTACCGGATGTCCGAATATCAAAGGTGGGAAAACAGGGGCTCCCAATGCTCTAGGCCTAGCTGCTCCATCCGCCTGAACAAGTCTGCCCTCGTCAATCCGATATCGTGGTACCACCGGGTCAACAATCCGTGGTACCTCGGTGTACAGCCACTCGGGTGACTCATCACGCCATGTATACTCCCGTGGAGGGAGATAAGGTCCTCTCGGTGCTGCACCATAGATGCTATATACATATGTCAGGTGGCTGATGAACCTGGGTAGATCACCTATCAAGTCATATCCTCCAGTCGCACGGTAAATGTAATCCCCAGAAACCTCACGAGCGTAGTCTTCCCAATCACATGGAAGTATAGTAAGAAGACGCTTAATGCCGTCGTAATCCGTCACGCCATAAACTCTCGCATTCCTCCACAATCTAAAGTAATACATCAGAAACTCTCCTAGATCCTCGCCAGCACACATCCAGCTTTCCCGATAGATACGAATAGTCTCCTCAGGAGTCGGGTTGGGTCCTATCCTCCTCCTCGCAATGTAACGCATCTCCTCCATCTGTCACGATCAAAAACTAACCGTTAGACACTACTAACACCTAATAGCAGATAGGGTAGCTTAATACTTCGATTAATCAACTAGGATAAACTATTCAACCTATAACCAAACGTTCTTAACCCGTCTAGTAAACAAAACTCCTATTGCTATGTTAAGCTACACGAGGTATTATAGGTTCCTCGGTTCTATCTAAAACTCAAGCTGAACTTTACCCAGACTCTACTGTATTTGGGAAATGGAAAAAGAGATTCTGTCCTTCATAACAAATGAAGTTCAGAACGTTAGGAATACGCAGGCGAAAACCATGCGTAAAACAGAGTCCTATCGAGGGAGTACGGTTAAAAACAAATTTACTGCGCAGTGCAGAAAATTTTCGCGATTATAACGACGTTTCGAGAAGGTACCAATAATGACAACATACGCGCTATGGCTGCTGCCGACTTAGTATAACTATTACGTCCACGTCTTCAAATTGAAGCTTGCCGTTCTGAAATCTCGGTCCTCAGTCACGCAATTGAAAATCATGGTTATGATCGCTCACTTTGACTATGATAAGCATCCACCTTCTTCATTCTTCATAGTCAACGTCGTTTCCGATCATCTTTACGTTCCACTTTTGCCGTTCAGAATTCGAAATTAAAACACATTCATGCTTCCTATCATTCTTTTGTTTTCTTTCATTATGGGAACATACTTCCTATATCGTCTACGTTCTTCTCAAGAGCATAGCATACTTTGTTATCAACATAGATTTCATAATTCATAAGCATAACATCCAAATCACATCATCCTTCGTTCATACATAACTGTACATATCATTTTGTTTTCATGCATTCATCTTAAATCATCATGATTCATTTCAAACATACATTTCAACTTAACCACTTCATATCATTGCTATCAACTTTCAAAATTTAGGATTTTTGAAAATTTTTCATTCATAACTCATCATTTCAATCATCATCACATTACAACTTTCTTTTTCCCTTTTACTTCAAAAATCTTTTCAAATTTGGCCATCATATAAAAATTTTCATTTCATAAACTCAAATGAAACTAATTACCTTTTCCCCGTTGAGCTCGATGTGTTGGAGTGTTGAGAATAGCCAGTAGATTTTCTAGAAGTCTAGTGACTCAATTCTAGACTTAGTTTAGAAGGAAATGGGGTTTCATAGAGCAACCGCTCTGATACCACTCTGTCACGGCCCCACTCAGGATAACCCGGAGTGGGCGGACTAATACTAGGAATAGTATTCACAGATACAGATGACTGTCACGACAGGACATATCATATGAGAATATAGACCTTAAGATTAAACAAACACTTATAACATTTCAGTTCAAAAGGATTTAGCCAACAGATCCAAAGGATACAACGATCTGAAAGACTTCATAGTTCACTTTGTTATAATATCCAACATGAAAATAAAACAGTTCAGAGTTGCAGCGGAAAGTGTGTGAATACATATATGACGATATGTACTCAAGGTTATCCATTCCTACGAACATCAATGACATATGGCTTTCTCAACACTCCTCCATCATCAGCAACCGAGCTCAACCTGCACATTTAAAAACAAACATGCAGGGCTAAGTACAAAATTTGTACCCAGTGGACTTATGCCGAAAACATTTTATTTTCATTGGGTTACTCGCGATATAGTGGTAAGACACGAGGTTTTATTTGAAAATGCCTGTGCTTACTAAAATATTTTCACGAGTTTATAAAAGTTGCTTGCCAAGCATTTTCTTGGTGTCGTGATCCATATCCCTTATTGTCATCCCATCATGTTATCATAGTCGAAAGTCGTGAAGGAGGCCTCCTTCACGACCCGTGACCGCCGTGAATTGTCCTTACAAAGACACGGTCACCATCGGTGTACACGTTAATCCTAGCGGTATAAGCCTTCCCGGCATAGGATCCGATATCGATTTTCATTCATAAGTTGGGAATAACCCATTAACATCACATCATACATGGATAGGATCGACACACAAAACGTAAACATTTTGGCGGTAATCATTTAAAGAATTTTAGCATTAGTTGAAAATCGTAAACAAGGCGGTTGAAAAGACGACAAAGTTGATCTATTTTGGTAATAAAGCCCACCGAAATTATTGTTCGTCCTTAACGTTTTCCTTACTCGTCGGCGCCGGTGGTGCGTCGGCGTCACACCTTTATATAAAAGGATGCTTTAGTACGTCGTTTACGTAATTCGAGACTTACAAAGTCTATAATCAATTTCGATATTTCATATCGACGCGAATTGAATTCCTTAATGAATTTAATTCGTTTCTCGACGCCATATCAATTTAACATTTCTCGTTCTTCGATAGAAAGCGAGATATGTGTTTTAAATGACCAATTTACCCTCTTGGTAAATGGTCCAACGTTTTCTCACGTTTTCGATTTCATGACTTTAAACATGAAATCTTTTCATATTAACGTGATATCATTAGCGGATGATACGTCTTACGATATTTGCGTATTTATCGAACGTCTTTCAGACGTTGATTTCAAAAGTCAACAATTTTGACTTTTCTTAGTAAATTAATTACTAAGTCTTATTTTAATATTACATTCTTTGAAAATCAATTTCTAATTGATTTTTTTTTATAAACTGTTTTAATATGTTTAAAATAATTTTTAAACATATAATTCATTATAAATAATGAATTTAAGGATTAAAATCCTTATTTGAAATTAAAAATAGCTCACGGCTATTTTAAGTTTTATAACTTAAATAATTTGAAAATTTTTCAAATATGTCTAAAATAATATTTAGACATATAATTTATTAATAAACTTGATTTAAAAGGATTTAAAATCCTTAAAATCTTTAAATATTTTCGTAATTGTAATAAATTACCAAATGATGTCTAAAATTTTTCTAATAATATATAGTGTATTATTATACACTATGGTCATTAATATGTCATAATATCAATCAAACATTGTTCAATCATCACCTTAATATTTAATAAGGTCTCGGTATTTTTTAAAAATGCTCAATAATTTTTCTAAAATTCAAATAAATTACTACAAGGTCTAAACATTAGTCCATGACATTTTTATGTCATATGATCCTTAATATGACATTTATATACCATATAAATGGTAGCATATCTCTCGGCCCTTTACACTAAACATGCTTAACAATTTTATAAAATTTTTCAACATATATATCATGCTCATAAACTATAGTGTAGCAACATTACATCATAATATGCATCAAAGACCATTTGATCATCACCATTTGAGTGTGTAACTCATCGGTTTTTTTGAAACAAATGTGTAATTGATCTTCAAAAATTTTAACAAAATCATAAGATGCATAAAACACATTTTAGAACAACAATATAACATTGCATGTCACAAAATAAAATTACACACTAACATATGTATATATACATGTCTCGCCCTTTTTTTTAAAATATAGATAGAATTTTTCAAAAATTCTAATTAAATCACCATAGACTTCAATATCATCATAAAGTAACTATATATTATTGCATGTCTCATATAAACATCATTCCTTAACATATACTTATATATATAGGTTCGATTATTTTGAAAATATAGAATTGATTTTTCTAAAAATTTCCAACAAATTACTATACATTCTTAGTTCCTCATAACACAAGATTAACACCTTGCATGTACAAAATGAAATCATACACATATATATACATATATATATGTCTCGGTTTTATTAAAAAAAATAGCAAGAGTACTTCAAAAATTCTCAAATAATTTACATACATTTCCAATACATCAATAATTAATAATATCACATTGCATGTAATCAAATAAAATCATACTCTTACCATTTTTTTATAAGCTCTCGGTTCTTATAAGAAATTAAGCATGGATTTTTCTAAAATTTTCAAAATCAATACTATGAACATATATCACACCATAGATCATAAAATCAAGACCATACAACCTATCATAGGTCTCGGCCATTTAGAAGAATTTCATACATATTTGAATAAAATTTTAAAACATGTTCAAGGCTTCACAATACATTGCTTCATATCACTAGCATACATTGTAGCCATGGATTCGAAATTTCTTGAAGGCAAAACCCACATGCAATTCACATGAAAATAAGAACACATAATCCACATACTTCTTATCATCAATACACATGCAATAGCAAAACATTATCATCAAAGTTCTTCAAGAACACATGCATAAACTTAAGCTATGTTTCGAAAAATTTTCAAAGGTTCAAGAACAACCAAGCCTTTGATCGACACCTACCTTGTTGGTATAGCTTAAGTGAACAAGGTACAAGGTATGGATGTGTGGTATAGAAGAAGAGAAGAAGAAATGAAGCTTGGAGAAGAAGAGGGAGCTCTCGGCTATGGCTGAAATGAGAGAGAGAAAAATGAAAGTTTGGGGGAGAAAATGGGGAGGATTGAGAGAGAATGAGAGAGTAGAGTGTTTAGGTGTTTGAGTGAGGGAGAGAATGAAATAAAATCTGAACAAGACCCCCCCCCTATAGCCTCACACTCTCGGCCCTCTCTCTCCCAATACACATGAGAGACCCTTCAATTTTTAATACTAGTTTAATCACTAATGGGTTCCCAATCATTAGTGTCTTACACACTATCTTGGAAATAGCTAAAATATATCATTAGTGGGAGATTTGTGGTTATAAAATCTGAATTTATACATATATACATGCAAATGTGAGATAAATGAAACAATTAAGATTTATATTATATGTATAGTAGTTCTCGCCATTTGGCCAAACCATAGGATAAAATTCCTATTTCATGCTAATTATAGATATATAATCATATTATATGAATTAGATGATATTTAATATCATAGGTTAATAGCATAAGTGAAGAAAACAAAATAATCCAACCTTGTGTACAAGAAATGAGCTATCGGCTATTTGGACAAATCATAGGTTAAAAATTTCATTTCATGTCATTAATAGGTATATACACCATGGTATATGATTTAGATAATAATTATAGCATAGGATAATTAGAAAGAGCAAAAATTTTCGAAGAAAACCCTAATTTCAATATATTAGGGTTTTCGAAACTAAGGTTGAGATTTTTATTCATTCTAATGTTCAAGCATTAATTAAATGCTTATTAGTACTGTAATATCATAAAAATATCATAAGAAATAATTTCCTAAAGTTTCTTGATCATTAAAACTATCGTTCATCTTATCTCTAAACGTTGACGTTTGAAAACGTCTCAAAACGTTACGTATCGACTCATTTTTAAAATGGTCGTAAATACTCGTAATCTCATCATAAAAATATTCCATTAATAATGGAATATAATTCCAAGCTTGATTGCTTAAGAAATATCGTGACATTTCAATAGTCGATATGCATTCGACGTTAAAAATGTACTGCCGATAAAAGTTAATACTTTCGATTTCTTTCATTCACTGACTTTGAGTGAGTGTGTAACAGGAATTTATTCCTTGTAAACAATTGAAATCATACTTGATTTCATATGTGATTTGATTTCACGGCAAAATTTTATTTTACGGGTTTTAAAAGACCGTAATAGTAAAGCTTTTAAAATTTCTACAAAATCATTTGGGTTATTACAATATTAGGTGTTATTAAATATGGTAGTTCCTATATTTATGGGATTAGATATTTAATCCTTTGATATGGTCAATTTTTAGTTATCGCTTTCAGATATATTCCTTTTTCGCACAAAATTGTAATACGCAAGAACAAATCATTACAAAGTATTAAATATAATATTAATATTTTACAATAATTAGTTTAAAAACTCTAGAAGTTAAACAAAGTAAATATAAATGATAACAATATTAAATAATATGCAATCGATAATTTATATGTGCAATAAATAATGATTAATGTGCAATACATACGTAATAAAAATCAACATTAATAACATATATGTGAAATAAATAGTGGTTATGCTATATATATTCAATATTTATTCATGTTATATGTAACATAATAGCATAATATGCAATAAAAGGCATAACAATGAAACATCCTATTTTTTAATACAATTATTACATGCAACATATATATAATTATATGCTACATTTATATAAAGATATGCTACATAAATCTTATAAATGCTAATATACAAATTTGAGAGGTAAAGCCAAGTAGTTTTTATATATGTGTATTCATTTTGGAATAATATTTGATATTATGCCATATTTAATCGTTATATATGCAACATATATAATAGGATTATTGTGCAAAGAAAAAAAAAATAATGAAACAACATATTTATACAAATTTATTTGAACAATTTCTTAAATGTTTTAATATTAGTATTATATGCTACATTTACATAATTATATGCTATTATTATATATAGATGTGATATAAAAGTTTGAGAAGTTGTATAGGACCAACGTTGTGTGCTACAAATATAAAATAATATGCTATGAATCACGTAATATATGATATAAAATTTGGAAGGTTTTTTTGCTACACGCGAATCAAATTTTTAGTATTAAATGAGTACAGTTTTTGTGTGCTGTTTATACATTAAAACCAATTCAATTTTTTTCGGAAGATGGAAAGATATGAGCATATCTTGCAATAGATCGTGTAATCCAACATTTCATATTTTTACCCTTTTTCGTTTTTTACATTATGCCATTTTTCAACAGTTTTTTTTTTTGAATTTTAATAATGGATGAAATCTTGAACGTTAATTTTATTAAAATCAATGGTTGAAATTTATTCTCATTTCTTATACTTAATACCTTTCTCACCATAACCTCCCCCTATATATATATAGGTTGGTTATAGAAGAAATCAACTATAAGATGAGAAATAAGAACTTAATCTAACCCTTAATTATAGCAGATTAGATGCTACATAATTTTTGTTGCACAAAATCAAAAATTCTCCTAAAATTGCATATTTCATTCGATTATTAAAGTATGAGATATTATAGTAAACACAAAAAAATAATTTAAAATAAATAAATAAAAATCTTACCTTATCGAATGCTCCAATCGTAGTTTTTTCGTCATCCTCAATCATTACATCGAAAATCTCGCCTAAGGATAGTTATTTAAGTATGTGTTTGTTTGTTTGTATAAGATTTTTATTTTTATTTTTGCACAAAAACTTCGTTTGTATGCACAAGAATAATAAATTTCGTATATTTTTCCTTGCATAATAAAATTGTTTGTTTGCATAAGAACTTTGTTTGTGTGCACAAGGATGTTTCGATTTTTGTAGATCCCATTGGATATGAATCGTGATTATGGAAATAAAAAAAATACCATAAATAAATTAGAGAGTCCATTAATTATAGGCAATAATCGGTTACATATAAAGTCAACATTACTATAATAACCCGATGATTAAAAGTTGCAAAATAATTCCTAAAATAACTATAAATTCTAACCATCAGAACAAGTAAAATATATGTACAAGATTAGTTCTTATTTATTAAAAAAATATTAGTTCTATTTGATCCATTCTCTCTCTTTCTCTTTCTCTCTATATATATATAATTTGATATGAGTCTAAATTTAGATCCTGACCAATCTTGCATAAGTTCTTGTGTTTGAATTTTAGAAAGTGTTTGGAATTGATGCTATGCAAATTATCACACCCTAGCTAAAGTAAAACATAAAAATTAATAAATTATTTTCTTCTAAAAAAGTAATAGGGGTCAATAAAAAGTTAGAAATCAAAGAAAAGGCGTGAGAAAGGAAAAATTGTTATCGCTTGGCTGCATGAACTCTCAACTTTTCTGAATGGAAGTTTGTGCTTGCGATGTGATCTCTACTTTACGAGTAGAGAATTTCTACGACACTGCGGAGAACAACATTATTAATATTAATGTCCAATTTCTGAGAAATTCATACTCAGTTCAACTTTCTCAAACGTGGGTTTAATTTATATCTCATAATGAATTGATAGGAAAATAGTCTAAACTGAGTAAATCAATGGGGACAAAGAGTAAACCAGGAAGAAGCATACCTCCAAGTTATAAATGATTGTATTTAATTTACTCTTCCTAAAAATGCCAATGAAGATTCACCCATTATTTCATTATTTTCGAGCTAAGTATTTTTGTAAGACAAAATTTCCTACCCGTGTCCCTCAGGCTCAAGCACACCATTGTTGACTAGTATACTATAAACAACACGTTATCAAAAGAAAATATGCAGAATAATGACAAAAATAAGTTATTATTATCTTTTATATATTGATATAATAAAACTTTATGTTCCTTAATTATTTGTTAATGTCAATAATTTTCTTTTGAGTTAGCTAGAGCATATTTTTTAAAAAGATGAAAATAAGTGTCAAATATATATAGGGTTGGGTTTTCGTAGTATCCGATCCACAGATAATATGTAGTACCAATCTAGACCACACATTTTGAACACATGGTCACACCACAAGCTGACACGTGTCAATTCATTTTCTTTTCTTTTTTTAATTTTCGGAAGGGGCAAAATAGGAAGAAATAAATCAGTCTTCTTCTTCTCTTCTCCTTCTTGACGGCAGTGGACGGCACCGGAAACAACGACAACACCGACGAACAACAGCAGCAGGATACACAAACAACTACAAACAACAGATTTTGAAAGAAAGAAAAAGAAGAAGAAAATTTGAGAACAAAATTGATGAATTTTGAGAAAAAATATAAGATGAATTTTATATATGATTGAAGAATCGAGAAAGATGGTGGTTATGGCGGTGGTTCACGGCGAATTCGCCGGTAATCAGGGAAAGAGACGACGTAATTGACAGAGAATGATAGATGAGATATTTGTTGTCGAAAACCATAAAAATGTATTGAACAAAACATGAAACTGCATTGAACAAAACATAAAACTGCATGTTACCACGAAACACAAACATGCATTTAACAAAGCACATTAATGCATTGATCAAAACATGTCCATACATGTAGCAAAACATGTTCATGCATTTAACAAAACTTAAAAATGTAGGCCAACGGGCGTGCGAGCGAACGCCGGAGCGATGCGCGGGCATGAACGCACGTTGGACTCGAGCTTCCAACCGCATGCATTATTGTGTTCAACTGCATGTATTTTTTGTTCATTTGAATGTATTATTCAGTTCAACTAAATGCATAGTTTGTTTTTTGTAATCACATAACAAATCAAATTACTAATATACTCTTACTGTAGCAAAAATCAGTGAAATTAAGCTTAAAAGTCCGAAAAATCTTAACCATAGGATCTATGAGATGAGTGATAAGATTGAGACTACATACTATCTCGGCTTGGGTATTATTTGATCACTATATATATATATATATATATATATATATATATATATATATATATATATATATATATATATATATATATCGGTTATAAATAATGATCAGTACTGCAAGACCATTCAGTTTATCATTGTATTATCAAGATTGTTGAAGAAAACTCTTATACATTTAGGTGGAATTGTGAATATATGTTGACTAAGTGCTTATTTGTATCATTTAGATGGAATTGCCAAGATCTGTCCCGAATGAAGTCCTATTTATGTGCATATAACATCATTCCTTTTAAGGATGATGTTCTGACCTCGAGTGGTGGTTGGACAAACTGGTCGAGGACTTCAACCTCAATCTAACATGATTGGAAGATCCTCTATGTGAGCACTTGAAATCTCTGGAGTTGTACTCTACTTTACGAGAGAGAATATCTACTATACGCTGCGGAGACCAACATTATCAATCATGTAAAACTTCTGAGAAATTCATGCTGAGTGTATCTCATAATCGACTGATAAGAAAGTAGGCAAAATTGAGTAAATCAATAGAGACAAAGAGTAAACTAGGAAGAAACATTCCTGTAATTATAAATGATACTATTTAACTTACTCTTCCAAAAATGAAGCTTCACCTATTTTCCTAAGTATTTTTGTGAGAGAAAATTTCCTCCCCGTGTGGGGCAGTTGCATGCCCCATCAAGCATAATGTTTATAGTATACTATAAACAACACGTTATCAACACAGGATATGCAGAATAATGAGAGGAAAAATATATAGTTATCCTTTTTGTTGATATAATAAAATTTTATAGTTCTTCATTATTATTTAAGGTCATTTTCTTTTGAGTTAGACCATATTTATAGAAAGACAAAAATAAGTTTCATATATATTATATAAGGGTTGGTTCAAATACAAACCCCTATTTAGATTTCTTTTTTATTAAAGTAAAATAATAAGAACGAATCTGGTGCATTTAAAATTTCAATATTTTTTGGTTCAGATTATATGAAGTTTCACTTTGTTTACTATTATTTAAGGTACATAATGACATATTTGTAATAAGATTAGGATTGGAACACTACAACAAAATGTTCCAATAGTGACATAATTTTTGAAGAATTAGGACACCTATGAATGTCACTAAATAAGTTTGTGATATCTTGTGGATGGGTAACTATTATGCATGTCACAAAAAAAAAGTATGTCACAAAATTTTATAAAATTTATAAGTGTTGCTATTTTTGTTACATATGAACGTGTAACTATTTTTTGTGACATATGAAAGTGTAACTATTTTTTATAGTTCCTAGTTTCTCATATTTGAATTTTTTTTCTCTCTTTTTCTTTACCTTTCAACATTTTTTGTTTAGCCTTGATGTCATTATATTTAATAAATTAATTATCTATTATATTGGAATAAATTATCTTTGTTATTTGAAAATATTAAATCTAAAAAAAGGTCTTAATTTGGAACACCAAAATCGGACAACTAATTGAACATATATATATATATATATAGTACAAATTAAAACTCTTGAGTTATAGTAAAATTTAGTTATATTCCTATATGTAACAAAAAATTATTGTGACATGTTTAAATGTAGTAAATTTAATTACATGGACAGATATGACAAATTTTACTACGTTTTCAAGTGTAACAAAATTTACATACATTTTTATGTGTAACAAAAATATATTGGTGCGTGTATTGGTGTAATTAAATTTTGCCACATCTAAAGATGTCATAAATTTTGTAACACTTCTCTTGGTGTCACTAAAAATATGTAACTACTAGACATTTTTTTTGTAGTGGAAAGATTATAATTATGTTAAATTTGATTTTCTCTCCCCTTTCCTCTTTCCTTTTCATATGTATGTATTCTATCTCCTTCCTCCTACATATTTGCAATTTCAACGTAATAAGTTTGCATTTTCCCGCAACTTGCAATAAAAAATTATCTATTTGTAACAATTTCAAGGTTTCCACTTAAACTCGATTTTTCCAATAAATAACTGTACTGTTTGCAACTAACAAGGTAACACTTATTTTCATTTTAAACTTGATTTATTGCAAAAATTTGAGTTTTAAAATGAAAATCGTGAAATATTTGAAAATTGATGAATTTTTATTGTAAATAAAGTTTTTTGAAATTACAAATTAACGTAGGAAGATGTAATGCAAAATGGATTGTGGATCATTGATTTATAAAAAGAAAGATGGTGCTGAGATTTTTATTTATCTAAGTGAGGTTTGTTCGATAACCAATATCTCTCTATATATAGACACACATCTTATAAATACTATCGGTTATAACATTTTCCTTTTGAGCTATAACATTTTCATCTATGGTTCTTGATTAATTTATTTATTTTAATTCATGTGGAATTTATAACTGCTACCTTTAAGTGTACCCTGGGTAAATCTTACGTTCATGTGAAATGGCCTGCAAACCATATAAAACGGTAAACCACACTTTGAGAACCAAGTGTGACAATTTAGACCAATAGAAGCATTAATGAAATTCAAATCTGTGATCTTTTGACCATAAGAATCTACTTTAACAGTAGACCGTCTCAAAAAAGGAAGAAAAAAAATTCTAATTGATACAATTAAACGTGTACCATAGTTTTGAGTACCGCATGACATTTAGATAAATCATTGTCTTCTCTTGTTGGAGAAAATTATTGTACATTTAGATGGAATTAATGTAAATATATGTTGACCCTACCACTTATTTTATTCGTGTAACAAGTAAGGCAATTTAAATTGATAAATATCATACTTGTAACTCGTAAGGAAGTCTTTCATACTAGTAAAGTGAAACATGAAGGTATTATAGGAATGACAAGGAATTCATAAATATATAAAATTAAAGACGTCTATTGTAAAGTGAAATATGACAGATAATATAACAAATTAACAGTGAATGAACATTAATATAAGGAATATGTTCATATAAAAATCTTATTTTAAGTGAGAACGTGAGAACCATTTTTAGCCATTAGAGTACGAAGATTTACGGTGATGCATCACTCTACTGGATGAGTGTATTGTGCAACACCCAGTTTTGAATCCCATGAAAAACGAAAATTTAAATATTTTTGTTTAATGCATTATATATAATTGAGAGTGCATTATTTTCACGTTTATAATAGAATAACAAAAGTTTTAATGATAACTCACCCCTTAAATACAATACATATATATACTGGAAGAAGTCATAATTAATGTGCATATAGTATCCACTAACGAATGATTTGAAAGGGACATTAAAAAAACAAATAAGAGGAAATTGCGACTTAATTAACAGGAAACATAACAAGCGAGGCAGTGGCAGTGGTGGGACAGATTAAGCTCTTTAAATATTGGCTTCTCGCAGCTTAATCCCTCCACAGACACGAACAACAAATTTTCTTTGAAAGCTTCTTTTGCAGCTAGCAGAGAGCCAGAGAATTCAAGCAGGTTGAAAATGATAAGCATGGCGATAATGGCGACCCAAACGGAGAAAGTAGTAGCGAGTCTGGCGGTAATGGCGACCCAAACGGGCAAAGCAGTTGCAGGCCTAACGGTGGTGTTCGCCATGTTCCAGAACTACTTCCCTGCGAACTCCGTGTCCTAATCATGGAGTGCTACGACAAATTCGTGAATTTCGTCTACCCCTACATCCAGATCACCTTCCCCGAGTTCCAGGGCGACGGATTCCGCCGGAGCAAAGCCTACGCCGCCATCGAGAGGTACCTCAACACTAACTCCACCAAGCAAGCCAAGCGCCTCCAGGCCTACGTCTTCGACGACTGCGACGCCGTCGTCCTCTCTGTCGCAAACAACGAGGAGGTCACCGACGAGTTCAAGGGCATCAAGCTCTGGTGGACTTCCCGCGAGCATAATCCCATCAAGCAGTCCATCTCCTTCTGGCCGAGGGAGGATGAGAAGAAGTATTTTCGCCTCACTTTCTACCGGAAACACCGCCACCTCGTCACCAGCGAGTATCTCAAGCACGTCTTGGAGCGCGGGAAGGCTATCACCGTGGAGGAGCGGCGGAGGAAGCTATGCACTAACAAGGCCGGAAGCGGCGGCGGTTTCTGGAGCCAGGTGGTGTTCGAGCACCCTGCCACATTCCCTACCCTGGCGATGGACCCAATCAGGAAGCAGCAAATCGTCAAGGGTTTGCTCTATTTCTCCAAATCGGAGGACTATTATAAGCAGGTGGGGAAGGCTTGGAAGCGGGGGTATCTCCTCTACGGCCCCCCAGGAACCGGAAAGTCCACCTTGATCGCCGCCATGGCTAATTTATTACAGTACGACGTCTATGATCTGGAGCTCACTGCAGTCGACAACAACACTGAGCTGCGGAAACTGCTGATCAACACCTCAAGCAAGTCGATTATCGTGATCGAGGACATCGATTGCTCCATCGACGTGACCGCGAAGAGGAAAGAGGACGACGAGAAGAAGGAAGAAGACGAGGGCAAAGCCAAGGATCCGGTAACGGAGGAGAAGAAAAAGGAGGAGAAAAAGCGCAGCAACGTCACCCTCTCCGGCCTTCTCAACACCATCGACGGGCTCTGGTCGGCTTGTCCTGGCGAAAGGATCATCGTTTTCACGACGAATCATGTGGAGAAGCTGGATAAAGCTCTGATTCGGAGAGGGAGAATGGATGAGCACATAGAGTTGTCTTACTGTGGGTTCGAAGCGTTTAAGATATTGGCCTACAATTATTTGGACATTGATTCGCATGAATTGTTTGCAAAGATTAGGCAGCTGCTCAGCGAAACGGACATGACTCCGGCCGACGTTGCTGACAAACTGATGCGGAAATCGGATGGGGAAGATGCGGACAGTAGTTTGCTGAGATTGATCAAAGCGTTGGAGGAGGCCAACGAAGAAGCCAGGAGGAAAGTGGAGGAAGAAGAAGAACAAGGCTGAGAAATTAGCCAAACAAGAGGAGAAAGACAAGAAGAAGGCTGAGAAATTAGACAAACAAGAAGAGCAAGAGAAGAAGAAGGATGCAGAGGAGAAAGACAGAAATGAGAGTAGTGATCAATCTTTGGATAATGGAGTGAAAGAAAATGGTAAATGAACAATTAAATTATATATATATATATATATATATATGGCATAGGTGTGTGTGTGTGTTCCTAGTAATGTGTATGATGCCTACACTATGAATGTTTTGTTGTTAATCCTAGTGTGATATGTACGCATGCATGTTTCTGTCAGTATTGAATTTAAGGATAAATGATGTAAAAAGTGGTGGTAATGTATATGTTAATGAGTTGAATAATTGTCTTCAAAGTAATATTTGGAGCATATTTCTATGGTCATATATGCTGTAACAATAGCAGACTGCAATATGTACAAGGAATTAAAAAGGTGATTGGCTAATTCTTATAAGTTGTTTAGTAGCTTATAAGCTCTTGAGAAGTGCTTAATAAAATAAGATCATAAATAATTTATAAGCTATAAAATATGTTCTAAAAGCTTATAAAATCCTTAAAATATAAGTTCATCAACCTTAACTTATTTTTTTATGATTTTATAAGCAACAATCAATTTACAAAAATAATCATACTATGACGTTTTATTTTCTATATATATGCTTCGAATGTCTCTTTCTTCAATTTTCTCTATCTAACTAAGATAATCTTTCTCTAGCTTATAAACTTGATTATTCAAGTACTTTGACAACTTATAAGCTCTTGAAACATTATATCTTATAAGTTGTTGGAGATTATAAACTTTCAAAAATAAGCTTAACCAAACAACCTCTTAATCTAAATAAAACTTAAGTAGTAAATATCTTCAAGTAAATGGATGGAGCTGGTTTCAACTCTCAACTATCTACGACCCACATTTTAGATTGGGCCCAATCAAAATTCCTCATTGATGATGATGGATCTTCCAAAACTTGCAACTTCCACTAAAACGAATTACTACTTGCAGAATCAAACCTTCTTCTATATTACGGTTGTGCAATCGTTGTTGTTATGATGGTTATTACTCTACTCCAGGCTCAAGTATAAATGGAATTATTTCTAATCATACATAAGTAACGTAACATATACAAATACTATATATTAGGCACCATTTTCTTTTAATATCCCATTTTGTTGTTTCTTCTCTTCTTTCTTCTTCTTCTTTGGGAGCCTTTTCTTCTTCTCTTCTTCTTTGGCAGCCTTTTTCATCTACTATTCTTCTTTAGCAGCTGTATTCTTCTTCTCTGCTTCTTTAGCTAATTTCTCTGTCTTGAGCTTCTCTTCCTCCTCGGCTTTGGCCTTGGCCTCCTCTATCGCTTTTATCAATCTCATCAAAAACCTCTGGTTGTCTTCTCCGTACAATTTGGGCATCAAATTCTCAGCTCCATCTGCCGGCGTCATCTTCGTTTCCTCCAATTGCCGCCGGACTGTGTCGAACAAATCATGGTGTCAAAGTTCAAGTAGTTGCTGACCAAAACCTTGACAGCCTCGAAGCCGCAGTAAGACAGATCGACGTGCATATCCATTCTCCCTCTTGGAATGAGAGCTGGATCAAGCGCTTCTCTGCATAGTTGGTGGTGAACACGATGATTCTCTCTCCTCCACATGCCGACCAGAGTCCTCGATGAAGTTGAGTAGCCCAGAAAGAGACCCCTTGCTCTTCTTCTCCTCCTCCATTTTCGAATGTTTCGGAAATTTTTTATTAATGTCCTGTCAATTTTCAGCGTCCAAACATTTATACTTATACATATTCTGTGATGTTTGAATTTTATTGAGACATATAACTAATCATTTGTAATAATTTATATTTAATTATTTAGATATTTTATAAATTTTAATGATTTTAACTAATAAACTGGTATTACTATATAAGTTTCAGATGAGAATTGATAGTCAATTTTTATATGAACATATAAATCCTAAACATGGTTGAAGGTTTTTCTACATGACTCTACATTTAGATACTCTCAAGTCTCATCTCATCAGTCATCATCTCCCCGATGAATTCAGCTAATCATTTCCACCACCACAGAAAAACATAAAATTTGAAAAGATTGATGTTTTAAAAACAATTTTTTTTTTCATATCGTCATACAATCCCCCTTCCGCCCCCTAAATGGTTATTTGCACTTCAAAACTTGGAATATAATTTTTTATAAGTCGCCATCTTTAATTGAGACGAATGCATAAATTTCTAGCAACTTCTTCAAATGGCAAAGCACCAATTTTTATTTTTTAATAAAAAATGAATGGAAGAAGGCATAAACGTATCTCAAGGCGTTGGCTGCTATCTTCATAATAGCATGGAGATCTTTTAAAATAGTTATGCAAACCTCAAAATACTTCCCTATTTCTTCCTCGTGATCTTTACGTCTCCTAAACGCTCAATTTCCAATCAAAGTCACCTTAGGATAATCAAATTGTGTTAAGAAAAAAATCAAAAATAGGGGCTTTAGCCGTGGGCTCGCGGCCGATGAGAGTGGTGTGTGAATTGCTTGGAATTGATAAATGAGACACTCGAATTATTGTCGCCGGGGAGGTAAACTGATAAATCTGGTTAAGTGAGTGTGCGAGATTGTCACAGCCCGATCACTTAATCAAGTAATTAAGCTATGACTTAAGCTGTGACGTGGGTTAAGAAGGAAATTCTGATACCAATAATACATGTCAAACAATAATTTGACCTCAACTTTCAACATGGATGGATCAAATCATTTATGGTTCAAAGAAGTAGAATATAATTTGATAAAGATTTATTTTCAATCTTCGATCCATAATAGAGGATCAAATAAAGAAGAATATCGTCTGAGGACAATGGATCACAAGAGAATAACCAATATCAAAATGTACATCTTCAAGCATGCTTTGACAACATTGAAAACTTATTGACGTTCAAAGCATGGTTCGACGATGATTCAAGACATTATATAATATTGGATCCAACAAAGCAGTTTCGAACTTTCGAGTAAATCCTTGTTCACGGAAGCAAGTCGACATCATAATAAGAATGTCGAAATCATAACAAAGGAATCTGATTCTTGTCGAAACATGATCACTTCTCTTTAGTAAAACACATAAACAATTAAAGGCCAAAGTTCGACAGCGAGAAGTGTGGTGAGAATTATGTATGAAGACATAAAACTCGGGGCATCAAAACATGATAACTTCAAATAAATCATATCAACAATTTAACAATTTCATCATGAGTCAAACGTTTAGAAGCTCCTTGCACGACATTCGATTCCGGCATCCTCTCAAGCTCAACCCCTGCGTTTAGAAATACATGCGGTGAGTACAAAATGCACTCGGTGGGTATACGCAAAAACATTTGAAACATTGCCCTTAGGGCTATATGATTGACTTGCCATAACATTTACAATGCAGGGTTTTAGTGAAATAACTCGTGCATGCTTTTCATAAATAAACACTTACTTGCTTTCATTTCGTAGGATCATCATAAAATATGCATATGCATGGTCTATGTCTGCAGACAACTTTTTCTTCCCATATCCACGGATTATGTCTATGTGTTGAGAAGTAGGCCTCATTCTCAAACACGCCATGACCAGAGGGTCGCTATCCGACGTCGGTAAATCTCACATCATAACATACCCGTGTTGATGGACCGAAGGGTACCATGCCACGGCCATACTCTTTATCATTTCTTTCTTTTCTTTCTTTCATTTCGTGGATAGGTAATGCATCATGCTCATACTCAAAGCAGCAAAGTCATTTATCTTTGAAACTTTGCTCATAAATGCATTTCATATCATTTTGAAACATAAAAAGCATAAGCATATCATATTAGAAAATATTTATACCACCGGATGTTCCTTAGAGCTAAGGAACTAATTCCCAATTCCATTTCTTTCTTTATCCATATTAAACGGCATAAATGCCTAACAAGAAACAAACACGATCATTACTCATCTTAGTCGTCGACACGACCATATCTTCTTGATATCAAATCTAAGACACTATGGTCTATCAAAACTTGGATCATTGCATCCTTTAACATCTTATTAGCAAACAAATTCTATCTAAATTTTGGCAGCGTAACGTTTATAAACGCATCGCCATATTAAAACCAAACAATCGAACATAGCTCAAACTCCACCAATTCATCACCATATGTTTCAATTAACATATTAAACTCAATACCAAGCTTCAATCATCCAATCTTAGCCCATAATCCAACGGCCCCTTAAGACGTCACTTTTAGGCCTAACGTCGAAAATTCACGTAAGACGTTATCTAACACCAACGAATCTATATACATGCTAAACTATCATTAAAGATCATTAATTTATCAATGAAACATAAAGATCAAAGCTTTGGCTTTGAAAACAATTTTTCGACGTCAAACTAAAATTTTTCAGTTTTCAAATACGTCGGCCGAAAAATCCGAATAAATCATTTTAAGCTTTATTCATATCATAGAATCCAAATATGAGCTCAAAATGATCAAATAAAATCAGAATTTCATCAATATGGAAGCTAGGGTTTTCGGTCACTTTAGGAGTTTTCCAACGGTTTCGATTTCAAACGTTTTTCTCGTTCAAAACATATTTATATCAATTCCTCAACACATATATGAAAGAATATTAGGCATATCAACATCATATATTCAAGATCATGGTCTCCATGATTTTCGAAAATCATCAATATATCAACAATGAGCATATGCTTAAAATTTCAACGTTAAACAACTTATCGCGATTTAATCGAACATAATATCAAGAATTAATCAAACAACAACAATCCTTCATAATTTCATCAATATGACCGAAAATTAAGCATGCTCATAAGTTCATGATTTTCAAAATTTTAAACCATAGATGTGTTCTAAGGTTGAATTATACGAAATCGAAGACGGATCGAAATTTCATCGGTTAGATCTTTCAAACTTTGCTTGAAATTTTCGAAAATTTCTAGTGTGTGTGTGTGTGTGTTTGGGCGGAAATATGGGAAAAATAAAGAAGAAAATGGCTTGAAATGTGTATATATATGTAGCCACAAATTTATTTTATTTTTCATTTTCTTTAATTTGGAGAAAATTCTCCACAATTCTAGAGAATTCTTTAAAATTCTCCATTTTCATTTTCTTTATAACATGATGAATAATCATGTTCTAGCAATTACAAAATGTACACTTGTCTATAAATAATACCAATGTTATAAATGCATACTATTAGTCCATATCGTTCGATTTCAAAACTCGATTTCTAATAAAATGCTCTCTACTTGAAATTCTCTTCTATAACTAAAATAACATATTATAAATATCAAAATTTGATTATAAAAACATTTTGGCTTTAAAACCATTTTAGACATTTAGTCGACGATTAGGGTTTAATCGCAAACGCCGACATCACAAAAATTAAAGATTTGAAATTCTCCATTTTATGAAATCAAGACTTTGTTGAGCATGTATCTATCATCTCAAGACTCTCGAAATCTAGGTCTTCTTATTCTAAACAAGACCTAAGAATCTTATCTTAGGTTCTATCTCAAATCGATTCCAAATAAATCTCAAATTTATTTTTGTCGTGTGAAGCTTAACATAAAAGCTTCTAACTTAAACAACTCTTTCTTAAGGATGCAATGCCCTTCTCATAGGCTCTTAATCAATAGCTAATCTCTGCTACAAGAATACGGGGTATTACATTCTCACCCCCTTACAAAAATTTCGTCCTCGAAATTTAGTACCGTTTTGCAGAGGTACTTCATTCTCATCTGATCTTTTAGATATCATATCGCTTCTTCTAAACCATAATGCTTTCATTGGACTTTAACTGAAGGAATTAATTATTCCTTAGTTGTCGTTCTTTTCGATCTAAGGCGTGTTTCGCCTGCTTCATAGCTTAGATCGGTTCACGAACAATGTTCTATTGATGTATGATGTGTTTTAGATCAAACACATATCTTTATAAGCGCATCATGCGGAACACATCGTGAATATTGTCGAAACTTGGAGACAATATTAATCATGCGATGGCCCAATCTTTTCTTGAATCTCGCATGTAGAATAAATCTTGGTTTGAGCTTTTCTTTTGATTCCAAGGCGATATATTTCTTTGGAAGGATATACTTTCACGAGAACTTTATCTCAATTCTCGAAACTTAGCTCTATTCGTTTTGTATCTACATAGAACTTCTGATGATCATGAACTTCTTGGATTCTTTTCTTGTTTTGTCGTATGATTCGACCATTTCTTCAATCGCGGTTCAATTACTTTTCTTCCTCCAATCGCGCTAAAAAAGCGACGATCGTTTTTACCGTAGAGCTCCATAGAACTTTATATTAATCGTTGCTTGGTAGTTGTTTGTGCAAACTCGATCGTCCACTCATCTCTTGTTGAAAACTCGTTCAAAACGAGATGTAAACTTGAGTCTCTATTTAAGTTGATTGAGACAAGCACTCCATGTAAAGCGTACCAGCTCGGATGTATTTTGAGCTAACTCGCCTTGACTTCATACATGATAGGGATTTCAAAGAAAAGACTTTCGAGGTAATTCCATTATAAATTTGCGACTTTCATAAGCGAAGCGATATACATATGAAGCGTTTTGATCAAAACGCTCAACAACTTGAGAGCTCACTTTAAAGCAAACCCATCTTGACATTAGGCGGGTATCAACTTTATTGAAAGATGGGGATTCGGATGCAAAAGAGCACAATTGGCTTAAAAGAGATAAAGTATGAGATAAAGTGTAAGAAAAATTTACACTTTCTTATTCCCTTTTTAAGATAAGGATTTCTTTATGCGTGTCGTATCTTGCATTGCAAATAATTGCCAAAATGCAGCATGTTTCGTTTATCAAAAGCGAGAACAAAGTTCTCAATCAACAAACAGTTTACATTTCAAAGATCTTCACGATTGTTTATAATAAGGTTATGATATGAAATAACACAATTTGGATAGCGAATGATCATATATGTCGAGGAAGAAAAATTGCCTCGTTGAGGACATTTTACGAAGTAGGGAAACATTGCAATCTGGGGGTTTTCAAGCATATAGATAATTTGGCATCTCGGGAACAACTTATCGATGTACGATTCTCAAGCACGCTATCGCATCATAAAATATCCATATGTTCACGATAGGCTATCATTGTCATCAACGGCTTCGTAGAAGTCTAACGTCTCCATATCTTTCTCAATCTCAGGAAATAGCATATCAATAGCACAATCGGGAAATGAATACAAAAGAATGACTCTATGGTAAAGGATATCAGAATCAATCATAAAGACATTTGATTGATATCTAGGGGCTGTAGCTATGCTGTGCCAACAACCGGCAAAATTTGGATTTAGACATAAAAGATCTTGAGACATCTGGAATCTCGAAAAAATCACCTTGAGTCTCTTCTCAAATCTCAAATGAGGAGTTTCAAAGATATGAGAAAATTGAACAAACTGAATCGGTATTGAAATATTAAGAGATGCAACAAGACTGACCATACCAATCTAGGTCAATAGTAAACATCTCAGTATTGAGATAAAAATGATCCAACTATAGAGGATATACATCATATTCAGGCATAGCGAGCTAATTATCTGGAAATGAAAACTTTATTTTAGAGCATAGGTACTAGTATCATACTCAGGGGTGGTAGAATCATCATTAATGGGTTTAACATTTTCTTTGTCATATGTGTAACTGAAAAGTTACCAGCCATCTGGAGTTGATGAATAGCTGAGATGAAGTTGGCCATAGAGGAAAAAAAACCAAAAGAGGACTCATGTGTACATAATAATGAGGCGATGATAGTTAGAGTGCGGAAAATTAGCAAAATTGAGAGTTGTGAGCGATGGATGATCCGGTATTTATAGTTGATGGTTGAAACCCTCATCGGTCATGGTGCTGGCGGCTGGACTAACGATCATTAAGATGGTTGCTAGTCTCGCACAACGTTCTTGAGCAAGCTCGCGACTTGGCTAGCGATCGCGAAGGTGATTGCCGATCTCTTATTCATTCTTTATCTTTGATTACTTCTTTGCTTGTATATCGATCATCACCTAGAAAGCCAATCGTTACTCCTTAAGCAATAATATAAACTGAAGTATCCCAACGAGTCCGTTGCATCGTATTTATATGCCTTTCTTACGGCGATGGAATTGAGCGAGAAATTAACTCAAGGTAGATGCTCGTCGATCTTTTCTCGATGAAGATAAGCGAAGCGACGACAAATGTAATGGCGACAACGAGATAACAACAACGAGGCGGCGACAAATAAGTCGTACTCTTCCGAATTTTTTAGGCGATCCTCGTTACCGTAGCTAAACAATACTCAAACTCTTGCGAGAAAACATATTCATGTTATTCGCCATATTTTCTCGAACTTCTTTTCAACTTGAGCTCATAGAGCGATAGCTCATTTCAAGCATACATTCTCATATAACAATTCATTCAATAAAGCATTTACTCAATCATCATATGTAATAATCATAGTCATCATAATCATAAGCATAAGCTCATACCTGGTGAGCTAGAGATGATGAAATCGAATGCTGAGCTTCTCTTTCAAGAACAATCGACTTTTTATCTCATTTCTCAAATCGAATCAAACAAGCGATTAGTAAACTCAGATTCTCAAGACCGAGTCAAACAAATGACTCCATAAACTTAAATTCTCAAACAAAGTCAGCTCAAAAGAATTCATATGCTCAAAGTGCACAAAGCGCACAAGACTTACAAAGATTCATGAATTTAGAATTGAAGGCGGTCACATGTTGCACAAGGATTCACAAGGATTTACAAGTTCAGATTTCAAAACTATGCACAAACTGCACAAGTTAACAAAAGCTCACAGGTTCAGAATTCAAAATGGCTCTGATACCATTCTGTCACAGCCCGATCACTTAATCAAGTAATTAAGCTATGACTTAAGCTGTGACGTGGGTTAAGAAGGAAATTCGATACCAATAATACATGTCGAACAATAATTTGACCTCAACTTTCAACATGGATGGATCAAATCATTTATGGTTCAAAAAGTAGAATATAATTTGATAAAGATTTATTTTCGATCTTGATCCATAATAGAGGATCAAATAAAGAAGAATATCGTCTGAGGACAATGGATCACAAGAGAATAACCAATATCAAAATGTACATCTTCAAGCATGCTTTGACAACATTGAAAACTTATTGACGTTCAAAGCATGGTTCGACAGTGATTCCAAGACATTATATAATATTGGATCCAACAAAACAGTTTCTGAACTTTCGAGTAAATCCTTGTTCACGGAAGCAAGTCGACATCATAATAAGAATGTCGAAATCATAACAAAGGAATCTGATTCTTGTCGAAACATGATCACTTCTCTTTAGTAAAACACATAAACAATTAAAGGCCAAAGTTCGAAGCGAGAAGTGTGGTCGAGAATTATGTATGAAGACATAAAACTCGGGGCATCAAAACATGATAACTTCAAATAAATCATATCAACAATTTAACAATTTCATCATGAGTCAAACGTTTAGAGAAGCTCCTTGCACAGCATTCGATTCCAGCATCCTCTCAAGCTCAACCTGCACGTTTAGAAATACATGCAGGGCGTGAGTACAAAAATGCACTCAGTGGGTATACGCCAAAAACATTTGAAACATTGCCCTTAGGGCTATATGATTGACTTGCCATAACATTTACAATGCACCGAGGTTTTAGTGAAATAACTCGTGCATGCTTTTCATAAATAAACACTTACTTGCTTTCATTTCGTAGGATCATCATAAAAATATGCATATGCATGGTCTATGTCTGCAGACAACTTTTCTTCCCATATCCACGGATTATGTCTATGTGTTGAGAAGTAGGCCTCCTTCTCAAACACGCTATGACCCGAAGGGTCGCTATCCGACGTCGGTAAATCTCACATCATAACATACCCGTGTTGATGGACCGAAGGTACCATGCCACGCCATACTCTTTATCATTTCTTTCTTTTCTTTCTTTCATTTCGTGGATAGGTAATGCATCATGCTCATACTCAAAGCAGCAAGTCATTTATCTTTGAAACTTTGCTCATAAATGCATTTCATATCATTTTGAAACATAAAAGCATAAGCATATCATATTAGAAAATATTTATACCCACGGATGTTCCTTAGAGCTAAGGAACTAATTCCCAATTCCATTTCTTTCTTTATCCATATTAAGCGGCATAAATGCTAACAAGAAACAAACACGATCATTACTCATCTTAGTCGTCGACACGACCATATCTTCTTGATATCAAATCTAAGACACTATGGTCTATCAAAACTTGGGTCATCGATCCTTTAACATCTTATTAGCAAACAAATTCTATCTAAATTTTGGCAACAGAACGTTTATAAACGCATCGCCATATTAAAACCAAACAATCCAAACATAGCTCAAACTCCACCAATTCATCACCATATGTTTCAATTAACATATTAAACTCAATACCAAGCTTCAATCATCCAATCTTAGCCCATAATCCAACGGCCCTTAAGGCGTCACTTTTAGGCTAACGTCGAAAATTCACGTAAGACGTTATCTAACACCAACGAATCTATATACATGCTAAACTATCATTAAAGATCATTAATTTATCAATGAAACATAAAGATCAAAGCTTTGGCTTTGAAAACAATTTTCGACGTCAAACTAAAATTTTCGGCCAATCGTCGGCGAAAAATCCGAATAAATCATTTTAAGCTTTATTCATATCATAGAATCCAAATATGAGCTCAAAATGATCAAATAAAATCAGAATTTCATCAATATGGAAGCTAGGGTTTTCGGTCACTTTAGAGTTTTCCAACGGTTTCGATTTCAAACGTTTTCTCGTTCAAAACATATTTATATCAATTCCTCAACACATATATGAAAGAATATTAGGCATATCAACATCATATATTCAAGATCATGGTCTCCATGATTTTGAAAATCATCAATATATCAACAATGAGCATATGCTTAAAATTTCAACGTTAAACAACTTATCGACGATTTAATCGAACATAATATCAAGAATTAATCAAACAACAACAATCCTTCATAATTTCATCAATATGACCGAAAATTAAGCATGCTCATAAGTTCATGATTTTCAAAATTTTAAACCATAGATGTGTTCTAAGGATTGAATTATACCTGAAATCGAAGACGGATCGAAATTTCATCGGTTAGATCTTTCAAACTTTGCTTGAAATTTTGAAAATTTCTAGTGTGTGTGTGTGTGTGTTTGGACGGAAATATGGGAAAAATAAAGAAGAAAATGGCTTGAAATGTGTATATATATGTAGCCACAAATTTATTTTATTTTTCATTTTCTTTAATTTGGAGAAAATTCTCCACAATTCTAGAGAATTCTTTAAAATTCTCCATTTTCATTTTCTTTATAACATGATGAATAATCATGTTCTAGCAATTACAAAATGTACACTTGTCTATAAATAATACCAATGTTATAAATGCATACTATTAGTCCATATCGTTCCGATTTCAAACTCAATTTCTAATAAAATGCTCTCTACTTGAAATTCTCTTCCGAGATTTATGAAAGCAATAAATAACACGAGGAAGGCTTCTACGTGGTTCGATCGTTAATGAGATCTCGTCCACGGAGGTGTGTTCCTCAATACTTTCACTATAATGCAATGTGGTTACAAGCTCTTAGTATTCGATAAGTTGCCAACCCTTCTAATGTCAGTTTTCCTTCTATTTATACAGCTCCGAATCTGCAACTGAAGGCGCGCCCGACCTCTCCATTGGTCGTGGCGTGACTCTTCCTCTGGCATGCCCTCCATTGGCCGGAGCAGGGACCTTTCGCCTTATGTGCGCCACGTGGAGGGTGGCGCCTGACCTTGGTTCTGGGGCGTCTTCTCCATTGGCCGAGGGTAGCGTCAGACTTTGGCTCTGGGGCCTGTCTTCCATTGGCCGAGGGTGGAGGTTCTGGAGGCTAGGGTTTTGGGCAATGATTAGGGCTCGCCTTGGGCTCAACCGCGTGGGCCCGCTACCAACGTTAGGCCCAGCTCGTTTGGGCCTGTTAGTGGGCCTAGTCGGTTGGGCCATATCCCATCATAGCCCCCCCCGAATAGCCGAGGGACAGCGAGGCCGAGGTGGAGTGAAAGCGCGCCGAGGGTGAGGTGTGGCTTGGTGAAGTTGTCTGTTGAAGTTGTTGTCTTTTTAATGTGAGGGTTTATTTAGCGATCGGTGCGAGGCGGGTTGGGTGATGCATTGTCCGTCGCACGGAAAAGATGTGGCCGAAGGAAGTCGAAGTCCGACACGGATATCGCGCCTCTGCGTTGGTTACGCCGGTGCGATCTGAAATAGTGTTACTCTGTGGTGGGTGCCGATGTCCGGCACGAGACCGCCCGCACCGATGGATGTGCGACACAGGACGCACCGTGTCACGGGCGCGAGGTCCGATCCGATGTAGGCTTTGGGTTGGCGAGGTCCGATCTGGATGTAGGCTTTCCGTAAAGGCGGCTTGGATTGATAGAACGCCGAGGTCCGATGTGGATCTCCTTGGTATTTGTGGGAAGGACGGGGTGCGGTGGCGCCGCCATCTGGAGGATGCCGGGGTCCGTATGATGATTGCTAGGTCAGACTGGCGGTCCATCTTATCCTGGCGTACGTCATACGCGCCAGGCGATAGTTGGGCACTCGAACCGCGTGTGCGCGTGTAACGCACGTCAATCACGTGTGGCGCGTGTTAAATTTGAAGCGGCAATTTGCGGGCGCCCCTAGTCTTATAAATAGGCGCAAAAGAGGCAATTGTTCACTTTCTTCTTCGACGCTTAAAAATTACGAGAGAAAAATTTACGAGAAATTCTACGAGTTGATCGATCTTATTTGAAGGAGCCATATACTACTTTGAAAAGTAAGTATGTTTTCTTCATCTTCTTCTCGCTCTGAAAGTTCCCTTTCCGCCTCGGGTTCTGGCCGTGAGTTCCCCGACGTAAGAGATTATATGTGCTACAATGGTTTGGGTAGGTCCATAGGGCTGAGCTCTAGGGTTCCGCCGGTATCCTCGGTATGGGATGGGTTGAGGGTGGGCGTGGCGAGGTCGGGTTTGACCTTGCGAGGAACTTTTGAAGTTGTGAGGAATCTGGGATCCGGAGGAGGCGTGGTGGTGTCTGCCGCATCCGGATGATAGGCGATGGCCCTCAGGAGGGTTTATTCTGATTTATGTAGATAGTTTGAGGCGGTCTTAGGTACCCTCTGTCCCCGTTTATCTTAGCCTTGAGTATTTCGGATCCTATTTGTCAATTGACCCCGAATTCCGTTAGGTCGTTGGTGGGGTGGGGCTCTCTTGTTATGGCATTCTTAGATGAGTTGTCCTTGAGGTCTTGATCGCTTTTTAGCGTGAAGACCATAGGAGGGTGTACTATTTGTCACCCGGCTGAAATTTAAGGTAGCCGTCCTCAAGGTGTCCCATTGGCGAATAGGTATTTCTTTCTACGGTGAGGGGCGCCGAGGTATGAGTGGGGTATCGGCACGATGGCGGACCCGAAAATCAAGCCACTTGGGCCGTATGGAGGAGGTCTTGGCAGCTTGGTGAGATCTTATCCATAAGTTACAGGGGCGACTGAAGAAGGCGGTGAGTGTTCTGGTCGGAGCGTCGGGACCCGAGTGCAGGCGGGGTGAGGCATCCCATCTTCTTAGTCCTTATTCGTTCGATTTTCTTTGTGCTAATGTGTCTTTCTCTTGTGATGCGGTGAAGTTGAGGATGAGGCGGGCTCACAATCATCGGCGGCGAGGCCGTGAAAAAGCGAAGCGGTGGACCTACTAGGGGCCGAAGAAGGTCGACAACATGGGCGGTGATGAGTGGGCCTCGGTGGGGTCCAGCCCGGCATCGAGTCTCGGCCTCGGGGCGCCTTGAGTCTGAGTGCAGCCCCAAGTTTGGCCGCATCCTCACGAGTACGTAGGTTTCTTCATATTTAGATTTGTTTGCTTGCGATCTGTTATTGACTTGTGCCTCTCCTTTTTCAGGGTGGGAGCTCGATGATGGGGGCCTGCTGGCAGCTTCTGGGGGGAGGTCGTCGCCGGGCTTGCCGTGAGCTCGGCCCGTGCTGGCTGGAGCAGGAGCTTGCGGCTGCTTGGCGGAGCTGAGACCGCCGCGTCGGCTGCGGGCGGGCCGAGGCCGCCGAGGCCCGAGGCCGGGAGGGCTGCTGCTGAGGCCGCCCTGAAGAAGAGGCACTGGGCACTGGAGGCCGCCCGGGGGGAGGTCGAAGAGCTTAAGGAGGAGCTGGCCGGGGCGAAGAAGGACCTCGCGGACGAGAGGAGTGCAAGGCTGGCCGACCAGGGACCCTTGTTGAGGGCCTTTGCCAGCAGGCTCATCGAGTCGGAGAGCTTCTCGGCTTTTATTGCCGATCTCGCCGCCGTCTTTGGCCGAAGGTGGTGTCGGATCACACAGGGAGGCTGGCGGCCGCCATGCACGACTTTGATAAGGTCGAGCATGGGTGGACCGAGGTCGACCAGAGAGGTGGACAAAGCTACGCCGGGTGATCTCTGGTGACTCCTTCCAGTCTTTGGAGGCTCGGCATCGGCTCTACCTCGGCTGCTGAGGTCGTCGCCCGGTCTGAGGAGGGCGAAGATCGCATGACCGGGAGCTCGCTTCTGAGTGCGGGCGGGCGGGAGGAGGAGGAGGAGGAGGCGGGGAGGAGGCGGGGTTGGAGCTCCCGGTGGAGGTGGCCACCCAGGGAGCATCGAGGAGGTCGTCGAGACCGGCCATAGGCTGAGGTCGATGGACTGATGTAATAGCAGGCTGCTTGGGGTCGATAGGACCACAGGTCCTGTAATAATTTCCTCTTTTTGAGTAATAAACGCAACTTTTTTTTAAAAATTTGTGTTGTCTTGTTTATTTACAGTACTCCACACCTGAATGGCTCGGACTTGATCATGAATTGTTGACCAAGTTAAAAGAGGTCCGAGGCGCCTTGGCTGAGAAGGACGAATAGGTGCTTTTACGGAGGAGCCGGTGTCTGGTGACCCAGTTTTGGCCACTATGGAAGTCGGCTCGGCCGTCTGTGACTGAAGAGGAAGTTGGACGAGGCTGATCGGGAAGTGGCCCGCCTCTGGTGAGAACGAGGCCACGAAGTTGAGGTCACGCGGGGCGGAGTCGAGGCGGACTTATCTGCCGGCACTATCAGGCGTTTGATGCGGTGTGAGGAGCAACTTGAATTATTGCGGAGGCTAGCTCGGGTGTCGGAGGAGCATCTGGTCTGAGAGGCGATCCGCCCGGTGGTGGGACTACCATATCGAGGCGGCCGAGTTCGAGCTTCTTGGCGGAGGGCATGGTCTTTGAGGATGAGGAGGGCCCAACAACAGAAGTTCAAAGCTGCGTCGACTCCGTCGTGAAGTTTATGGAGATGTATGATATCGTCCATAAGCGTCGCATGCCGGCGTGGCGGCGAGGCCCGGCGGGCTCCGTGACCCGATCATAGAAGAACCCGCGGAGGAGGCGGCTACTCGATCATGCGAAGTGCTCGGGTTGATGGGTCGGTGGGGGCGGATCATTCGGTCGATCCTGCGGGGCGGGCGGCGACCGAGGACCTCGGTCGGCGGGGAGGCGGCGGGTAGGGGCGGTCGTACTCCGGCCGGTGTCGGTCGGGGGTCGGGTGTGACCTCGGGTGCATCCCACTCCCGGAATGCCCGTCTTGGCGCTGCGCCACTTGAAGTGTCGGGAGGCGGGTGAAGATGACCACAGGTCGGCTGCTTGTTCGGGCTGCCTCAGAGCCAGCGCCGAGCGCCGGGAGGCAGGCCGTGGTGATTCCGGCCTTATCGGTGGGTTGAAGGCACGAGTTCGTTCGGGCATACATCGTCGGCTGGAGATTTTGTAGAAAATTGGTGCGGCTTGATGAGGTCTGGCGGCGGGCCGGAAGCCGAATGAGGCTATGTATAGTGTAGAACTTTGTATGTAGATATAAATGTATTTAGACTCGTTTGAAGTGTATATTTCCCTTGAGAGGTATAAACATAGCTTAGGACTTCGTTTTGGTCGTAAATGCATTTACTTGTATCTGAAGTGTGTATTTTCCCAAATAAAGGGGTATAAGCGAGCTCGGGCCGGTTGATTTGTATATGGCTTGGTACTTGGTTTATAGTCGTTAATGCATTTAGACTTTGTCTGGGTGCATATCTTCCCAAATAAAGGGGTATGAGATGGCGAGATCGGTGCGGATGTCGCGTGCATGTAGGCGTCCAACTTAATGGGTAATCTGTATGCTTTGCGTGTAGGCGTCCAACTTAATGGGTGTCATGCGCTGCGTGTGGGCGTCGACTTAATGGGTGTCATGCGCTTTGCATGTGGCGTCCAACAATGGGTAATCTGTGTCGTACCCTACTTGGTGGGATTTTCATCTTCGTAAGGCGTCCCTGTGAAGGTTTAAATGTGGTGTATCAAACGGATGTTCACATATGTATGAGGCAGTGAAATATTCATTATAAAAGCAGGCGTTTTATTGAACATGTAATCAACATCGTACTTTGGCAAAACAATTAAGGAACTAACATGATGCCGACCTTAAATCGAAGCTATGTAAAATACCTCCTTAAATGCGTAATGTGCGAGTTCGGGGATAAGTGCCGGACAAGTGAGCGACTTGTAAGCCCGCTGCGGGGTCCTCGTGAGCAGCGGTATGGGCCTTCCATGTTGGATCGACTTGTTAAGGCAGCTCGGCTCTCTGGCTTCATTATTTCTTAGGGCGAGGTCGCCCACATGGGCGTGGAGGCTTTGACCCTTTGTTGTGGTGCCGTGCGACTGGGCCTTGTGCTTGGCCATTTATGAAGGCGAGCTCATGCTTCTCCTCGAGGCGTCGAGGTTGGCCATGGTCTTCCTCGTTCGGCACTGGTCGAAGTGAAGAGTGCGGGCTTGGCGCGCCGATCTCGGCGGTATGGCGGCCTCGGTACCGTGAACCCGGGCTAAAGGGTCTCCCGTGCGCCGTCGGGGTGTGGTCTGTGGGACCCGGAGGACTTGAGGAGATTTTCAGCCCGATCGCCTTTAGCTCGGTCCGGCCTCTTCTTCAATCCTTATGCGATCGTGCGGTTCGTCACCTCGGTCGACCATTCGCTTGCGGGTGTGCGACCGAGGTGAAGCGTTGATCGATCTGAAGCTCTTCGCACCACTCCTTGAAGTTTTGTCGACGAGGCGGGTGCCGTTGTCGAGACCGGGATGTGCGGTATGCGGCGGCGGACTATATTTTTCCACGAAGGTCGAATCATACGCTCGTGAGGCTCGAAAGTGGCTCGGCCGACCCATTTTGTGAAGTAGTCTATGGCTACGACTAAGTATCGGCGACACGGTGCTCGGTCGAGCAGACCAGCGATGTCGATCCCCATTGCATGAAGGCCATGGACTCTGCGGTGCTCAAATCGATCTGAGGCGACTTTTGACCGTGGGTGAATCGGCACTGGGCACTTCTTGGCGAGCTCGGCGAATCTTGCGGTGGGCGGTAATATCCGACCTCGGCGTCTTCTTTGAAAGAGCTCGCGACCCGATGTGGCTTCCACAAGACCTCGGTGAATTCGTTGAGCACGTGGTCGACCTTACGGCGAGGCATCTCGGGAGGGTTGAAGGTAAGACTTCGGTGAGGCGCCTCGTGCATGAGATATACGGGATTCGCCATCATCTTTTTGGCTTGAGCCGATCTTGAGGTAGTCGCCGTGTTCGGGTAGGCCTTGGGGAGACATCGATTCGGCTCTATCTCGGTGATGATGCCGGCGTGGGACTCGCGATGTACGGAATGAACCTCCTCCTTTGGTGGACTTGTTGACAGCGGCTAACTTGCGAGGATGTCGGCTCATTATTTTCCTCGGGGATTCGGTGGATGCTGAAGTACCTGAACGAGGTCAGCATCTCCTTTGCCTTCTCGAGGTATTGTTTCATTCGGTCCTCCTTGGCCTCGTATTTGCCTAACACCTGGTTCACGACGACCTGGGAATCGCCGAAGATTTGGATCTTGTCCACCCTCAGCTCCGTGGCGAGGCGGAGTCCGGAGATTAGGGCCTCGTACTCCACCTCGTTGTTGGTGGTCGGGAAGGTAAACCGGAGGGCGTAGGTGACTTCTCGCTTATCTGGGCCGAGGAGGAGGATGCCCGCCCCGCTGCCCGTCTTGCACGATGCTCCGTCCACGTACATCTGCCAGCAACCATCTGGTGGTGCTAGGACGGCTTCCTCCGCCGTGGGGGCGGGAGCTGGAGTTACCTCGCTGGCAGAGCCTACCTCGGTGAATTTGGCCTCAACCAGGAAGTCGGCGAGCTTGCCCTTTTATGGCCGGCTGGGTGAGTCACGAGATGTCGTGCTCGCCGAGCTCCGGTGCCACTTAGCTATCGTCCGGACGACTCGGGTTTTAACAAGACTTGTCTCAAGGTAAGTCGATTAGCACACAGACGGAGTGAGCTTGGAAGTAGGGTCGGGCGTCGCTTGGCGTTCACGGGGCAGTGCTACTTTTTCGAGGCCGGTGTACCTTGTCTCGGTCCTTTGAGAGCTCGGCTGATAAAATAGATGGGGAGTTGTCGTCCCACCTCATCTCGTACCAGTACCGAGCTGATGGCCTCGTCCGAGGCGGCCAAATATAGAGAGAGGGATTCACCTTGCTTCGGGGCGGACAGGGTCGGCAGGTCGGCAAGGTACTCCTTCGGTTGTCTGGCGGCTGGTGTTCTTCGCGGCGAAGTCAGGAGCTCTCCTCGGGATCTTGAAGAATGGGGCTGTTTCTCGGCGGCTCGAGGCAATCTCTTGAGGCGGCTAGGCACCGGTGAGTTTGTGGATCTCACGGATGGTCCTTGGCACTGCATATCGAACCTTGCCTTCGCCTTGGTGGGATTGGCCTTGAGCCTCACGAGAAACCAGCATCCCGAGAACTTGCGGTCTTCACCATAAATGTACATTTACGGGGTTGAGTTTGAGGTTGGCCGACACGAGGAGTTGGAGGATGGTGCCGAGGTCATCGGCGCGACTCTCCGTTTTCGACTTTGACTACGATGTCGTCGGCGTAGACCTCGACGATCTCCCGATGTGGTCTTTGAATGTTGCATCCACCATCCTACGGTAAGTAGCCCGGCGTTCTTGAGGCGAAAGGCATCTTCGATCTGTAAAGCGCGAAGTCGGTGATGAATCACGGTCTTTGGTGCGTCCTCCGGGCTCATCGAGTTTGGTGGTACCCTTTGTATAGATCCGGGAAGTTGAACATCTCGTGGCCCACCAATGCCTCCACCTTCTTGTCGATATCGGGGAGGGTAGCAATCTTTTAGGCGGTGCTTGTTGAGGTCGGTATAATCGGCCATGTCGCCACCCTCCTCACAGCTTTCGGACCACGGTTGGATTAGCCATCCAGGTCGGGTATTTGACCTCGAACAAGATCTTGGCCTTCAGAAGTTGAGTCACCTCGTCCCTTATGACTGGTTGCGCTCGCGCGAATATCCTTTTCTTACGCGGATGGCTTGGTAGCCGGGTCGATGTTGAGGCGGTGAGTTATAAGCTCGGGTGACACTCCGGTCATATCGAGCGGGGACCAGGCAAACACGTCCCTATATTCTCTCAGAAGTTGTATGACATGCCGCCGGACGTCAAGCTGGGCCCTAGGTGCCGACCTGGATGACCCTCGAGGGATCGTCGTCGTATAGTTGGAGGCCCTCGGTCAGGTCGTCCGGGGTGTCGGTCTCAGGGCTCGGTAATTGCTATGCACAGGCGAGGCCGCATCTTGGGTTGAGAGTCGTAGGCATTCTTTTTTGCCGTTTGGTCCCCACGGATGCTAAGCACTCCCACCGGGGTGGGAATCTTGACGGTGAGGTGGTAGACCGAACAGACGGCCTTGGTGGCGTACAACCAATCTCTCCCCAGGATGATGTTGTACGGAGAGGGAGCTCGGACCAGGAAGAATCGGATGGCCTTGGTGACCGACACAGGGAGCTCGTCTACCGTGGCCGGAAGGGTAATGACCCCCCGGGTGGGGCGCCTCTTGAGTGAAGCTCCGTGGCGGGAGGCGCGGGAAGTACACAGAATGCCTCCGACCTCAAGCTTATCGAGACAGCTACGGAAGATGATCTTGACGGAGGCTCCGATGTCGATATAGACCGGTGGGCGTTTTGTTGCCACCGCGGCTGTATGGTGATGGCGTCTGAGTGCGGCATGATCTTGGGCACGGGGTCCTCCTTGGAGAACGTTATGTTCTCACCATCCCGGAGTCGCTTGTTCTTGGCTCTTGAGGGCGGCCTCGGGCGTCGTTCTTGAGGGCGACCTCGTCGTCGAGGCGATCCGGTAACAACATAGACCTGCTCCATAGCGTTGGGACCTTCGTCCTCGTCGTCTTCAGGTTGGGTCGTCGCTGGGGTCGGCCCGCAGTTGTTGCCGCCTCCATTCCTTCTGCGCTTCCTGTTTCTCGGACCAGCTCGTCCGAGGTATTTCTTGAGGGCTCCACCTTTAACGAGCTCGTCGATCTGTGAGCCCAGGTTTCTGCAATCCTCGGTATCATGACCATACCCTTGGTGATAGTCACAATACTAAATCGTGGACCTCTTCTTGGATCCCCTTTCATAGGGGCGGGCTTGAGGAAGAGCTCGGCGTGGGCTCGAATATTTCCGCCCTTGATTTGGCGGGGGGGCGCTCTGCCGCCGGGGTTGGGCGAGTCGAGCTGAACTCGAGTGGCCCTCTTTTGATTACAGCCGAGGCGCACTGCGATCGGCGCCTCGACTTGATCATCCGACTTTTTCTCTCGGACTTACGCTCGTCCCAGTTTCCGCTTCTTCCGATCCGACTCGTCTCCCTTGGCGAAGTTGTCCACCAGGTTCCAAAGCTTACTCGCCGTCTTTGGTTTCTCCACGGTGATTTCTTTGTTCGACGCGGGTCGGATCCGTTTTGAGCAGCGTTGATGATGTAGAGGTCGTTCTTGTCGTCGATTTTGGCGACTCTTTGATGAACCTCGAGGCGAAGTTTGACATCGTCTCGTCCATATGGCGGATTGTGGCAGTCGGAGGAAGGCTGCTGGGCGGCATCTTCGATAGAAGCGCCATTTGAGCGATCCATGAGGTCACAGGCGGTGTATCTTTGTTACGGCGGGCGAGGTGAACCAGCGCCGTGCGTTGGAGATCGGCACCTCGGGAAGATTTTGCACATGTGAAAATCTTCCATTCCTTGATCGCCATGTTGGTAGTGTGGCGAAAAGGAAGTCGGAGGGTCTCGAGGCCATCGTGAGCCGCTATATTGGGTGCCCGTACATCACTGGGCGGGCGTGTCTAGAATCTCCACGGAGAAAGGGAGATGATTCTCCGTGCGGTCGAACCGGGAGATCGTTGCCGTCTCTTTACGGAGGGTGGGGGATCGATAGCGGCGCCTATCGTCCTCCAGGAGTTCGACTCGCCTTTCTTCCTCTGTTTTGCTCGGCTCTCAGTCGGCATGGCGAGGTGGAGGCGGCTCCGCGAATGGCGAGGCGGCGGTGGTGGCGGCTCGCCCGCGGTGGCGGCTCCGCGAATGAGGCGGCGGCTCGGCCGCGGTGGCGGCTCCGCGTCGGGCGTGATCGCGTTCTCGGCTATCACGCCGAGGTGGTGTGCTGTTTCGGATGGGGAGGCGGACTCGGGCGGCCGTGGTGTTGATCAGGGGCCTCGAGGACCCGCTCCTTTGGTCCTCTGGTTGAGGAAGCTTTGGAATTGGCCAAGATTGGCGTGGAGGAACTCGGTCGCGGCTCGGCCGAGGACCTCGTGGGACGAATGATTTGTTTGCTCGTCCTCGTTGAGGTCGACATCTTCCTACGTTGGGGAGGCGGTCACGAGGTGTATGGAGACATTTTCCATGTGGCCTCGAGTGTGTGGCTTCGTGGCGTCTGCGATCTCCTTCCATGACGGTGAGTGACCACGGTCGTCCTCGGCCACGGTTGTTGCCCGGCGTGGGCGGCGGTTGTGCGTGTTCTTGCCATTTAGTTGTAGAGAAGCGAAGCTTTCTTGTTGAACGGTTCCCACAGACGGCGCCAATGATAAATCGGTTAAGTGAGTGTGCGAGATTTATGAAAGCAATAAAGAACACCAAGGCTTTTCGTGGTTCGATCGTTAATGAGATCTCGTCCACGGAGGGTGTTTCCTCAATACTTTCACTATAATGCAGTGTGGTTACAAGCTCTTAGTATTCGATAAGTTGCCAACCCTTCTAATGTCAGTTTTCCTTCTATTTATACAGCTCCGAATCTGCAACTGAAGGCGCGCCCGACCTCTCCATTGGTCGTGGCGTGACTCTTCCTCTGGCATGCCCTCCATTGGCCGGGGCAGGGACCTTTCGCCTTATGTGCGCCACGTGGAGGTGGCGCGACCTGGAGTTACAGGCGTCTTCTCCATTGGCGAGGGTAGCGTCGGACTTTGGCTCTGGGGCTGTCTTCCATTGGCCGGTGGAGGTTGGAGGCTAGGGTTTTGGGCGATGATTAGGGGCGCCTTGGGCTCAACCGCGTGGGGGCCGCGTTAGGCCCAGCGTTTGGGCTTGCTCGTTTGGGCTGTTATCCCATCATAAACCTAGCATATTTTCTTCCATTCTGGATTCATTAATATGAATTATTTTGGGGCTATAGGATAGAATAGCTAATTTTTTAATATTATTATTCTTATTTTTAATTAAGTGGCTTTATTGAATAAAATGGGGCTATGAATAGAATCACCATTTCTACATTACCCATTCCGTCCTTTAATGTTGGTTTATTATATTTGGGCATAAGAATTAAAAGAAATTATATTTATGTGTAAAATAATGTGTGATACAAAATTCAAAATATTTTTTAATGTAAAATTATTTTCTTTTTTGGTATAAGCCAATAATAATAAGATAATAAAAAAATGTGGAAATATATATGAATAGACACTTTTTCAAAAATGGATGCCGTGTATATCCATTTGAAAAAATGAGTGCAGACTATACCCAAATCATTTTTTAAATATATTTTTGTACCATTTGCACAGAATTTAATATAATCATTTCAAATATCAATCACAAAATCGTTAATTCTTGACATCTTCTTATCAATTTTATTTTTTATAATTACATATAAATTAAATTAAAGTTATCTTTTATCAATTTTACTTTTTATAATTAAAGTTATTAAATTAAAAGGTAAAACTATCGATTTTATAAATAGGGGTGGGGTTGGCCGCTAGGGAGGGTTGGCCATTGGGGTAGGGGTTGGCCATTGGGTAGGGGTTGGCATTGGGGGGTGGGTTGGCCTTGGATAGGGGTTGGCCGTTGGGGTGTGCATTGGGGATGGGTTGGCATTGGATAGAAGGTTGGTAGTTGGGTAGGGGTTGGTATTGGGGGGTGGGTTGGCCATTGGGTAGGGGTTGGTCCTTTGGGTAGGGGTTGGCCTTGAGGAGTTGGCAGCGGTTGGTCATGAGGATGGGTTGGTGAGGTGGGGTTGGCGGGGGGGTTGGTTATTTGGGGGCATTGGCGGTGGGGTGGTCTTGCAGGCGTTGGCCTGGTGGTGGTTCTGCGAGAGGAGGTTGGCGCTTGTTGGAGGGGTTGGCCGCGGCAAGTCTTAGCAGAGAGAGAAATTAAAGCAAATATTCTCGAACATTTGGTGATTGGCACAAATTTTCGTGTTGTTGGCACAAATTTTCATGTGTCGATCATTTTGATTGGTAGCGATGTTATGAGTTTGTGAAAATATATTAAAATAATCAAATGGGTATAGATGGCGACTTATTTTTCTGAATGGATATTCACAAAGACACATTTTACAAAATTGGTAAATAAGCTCGAACCCATAAAAATAATATACAGCGAGACGCATGGAGAGTACTTATTTTGCACTTCATCCCAGCCTACAACATCCACCAGGCCCACCAATCTAGTATGTAAAGAAGTGGGCCGCTACTAGTTTTTTGGGTATTTTCAACGTACGGGCCTGACATTCTAAGAGGCCTATTTTCCAGAAATATGATGTCTGATGACAACAAATTCAAAGAAGTTTATATTAGACTCAATCTCCAATCAGAAGAGATGGATCTCATAATTCTTCCATAAGTCACATTTGAACTGAATCGAGAATCAATTCTTGCTCTACATTACATACTATGATACTAATATATTCATCGAAATAGTATGAATAGTATATCAATGATGATTGCTCTTTTGTTGGTTGTTGCGCGCCGTGTTCTGCAGAGCTTCTTCATCACTTTCACCAGCGATTCCATCTTCTTCGGCTTTGCACGGATCAGTTTCAATTTGCGCGCATTAGCGCACTCTTCTAGATCTTCGAATTCATCCCTGCCACAGTTGTTGTTGCACTGATGTTGAGCAGTTTCTTCGCTGAATTCGGAACCGGAAGAATCGGCGGATTCCTCGTTCAAATCCTCCCACAGTAGATCCATCTTCTCCTGCCATCCAGCTTCTGCCTCTGCTCCTTCCGCCGCATCATCGATCTTGATGATTTGGATGGCGAATAGCCGCCGTTGTCTGGCGGCGGTGCTCGTCTGGTCGGAATCGGAGATTCTCTACAGAGGCGGCAGAAGTGAGAGATTGACGGCGGCGTTGCTGCTGATTATAGGAAAGATGAACTCTTCTGCTGTGGTCATCACTGTGTGTGATAATATATGGATCGAATTTTTGATGAGCTATATCATCTCTGTGTTAACTCGAAATGCGATCTTAGATATGCAATATAATATGTAAATAATTATAGTGAAAAGGCAGATCAGAAAAAAAAAATATTATCGTGTAATATTTATAAGTTGTTTAAGAGTTTATAAATTAATGAGATTTGTTTGATAAAATTAGTTCATGAATAGCTTATAGATTCATCCGCCCAACTTATGTTTTTATAATCTTATAAGAAACAATCTATTTACAACAATAGCTCTAATACAATTTGTTATTTCCAATATATATCCTTTCAATTTTATCTGTTTTTAATTTTTTCTCTCAATTTATAATTTTTTCTCTTTAATTCACAATTCATTTTCTAATTTAAAAACTCAATTATCTAAATACTTTGATAACTTATAAATTTCTGAAACATTATAAAACTTATACACTCTCTAAATTAGCTTAGTCAAACACCCCTTGACCTCCCAGGTAAGAACACATTCCCTCCATTATTAAGGCATTAATAAACGGGGGCCCAACTTATATACCCAACTTTCATAATATATATACAACTCATACCCATTTTGAAAATTCACTACAACCTATACCCAACATATTAAAAACTATATTTTGAATCAAAAGTTTCAAAATTTGGTTGAAAATCGAGTTTTGAGCTTTTGTCACATTATGTTTGTTTGAAAATTTGTAAAAGTAAAAGTGTGATGTGAGAGGACATTGTTTTGTCTCTTTCGGTCCGAGTCTCGGGATGGAGACAACCTATCAAAACAAGTATAGAAATATATATTGATTTTATCAACATTGGATTCCTTTCACAAGCCACACATCTATTTTCTTCATTATCAAAACCGAAATATATATTTATCAACATTGGATTCCTTTTACAATCTACACATCGATTTGCTTGATTATCAAAAGAGAAGCTGTTTTTGGGAGAGAGTAGAGAAGAAAAATTTAAATTTGTGGAGAAGAAGAAGAGAATTCAAGCACATAAATTTCGGTCTAGAGAGAAGAAAAAAGAATCCAAACACATCAATTTTCTCAAACAAGATAAATTCATTCTGAAAACTTGAATTTAAGCTTTGGAATATTGTTTAAAAATTGAGATTTAAGTCAAAAACATATCTCCGATCGACTAAGGCAAGTCTCCGTCGATAAAAACATCTCTCCGATCGACGAACTCTCTCTCCGACCGAGAGAGAGTTCGTCGACCGGAGAGATGTTTTTATCGACCGGAGACTTGCCTTAGTCGATCGGAGATATGTTTTACATGAAATTCTCAACTTTTTTGTCTCCGATTGACCGGAGACATGTGAAAATGACCGAAAACTAGGCAAAAACGTGACATTGTCGACTTTGTTTGTTTTTTCGACCGGAGAGAGAGTTATGTTTCAATTTTAATAATTTCATTGAATTCTTTGTTCTATATTTCAGGTTTGGCGACCGGAGAAGAAAATAATTTTAGAAGATTTATACCGGAAACACAATTCTAAAGCGGTAACTTAGATTTTACAATTGGAATTACATTATTCATGTCACAAGATGTTTGTTTGTTTTAATTGATTTTTGAATATTTAGTTTTAACAATTTGAAGAGGAGGCCAAACAAATGTCGTAATTGAAGTTTCGGTCGAAAGCTTCTTTCAGGTCGAGGAAAGAAGCCTTCCTCTATAGGAAACTTGATTGGTCGGCAGGAACAACAAATTAATTCAATTTTTGAATTAATTTGTTGTTTCGATCGACCAATCAAGTTTTAGATCGAGGAAGGCTTCTCTCCGGTCGACCGGAAAGAAGCCTTAGACCGAAAACATTGATTTTTCCATATCAATTTAATTTTAATTTAATTTTCTAATAATTAGTTATTAATTGAATTTTGTAATAATGCAGGAACCATATTTTCGAAGTAACGAGTGACAATATGTCGGACTTACCGGTATGTTTTCGTGTATATTATTTTGAAACAATATAGTTATGCGATTTTTAATATGTTTACCGTATGTATATTTTGTAATTGAGATATTTTTCGAGCTTACAGTATGTATATTTTGGATAAATGTTGCTAAATGTGATTGAATAATATGATTGAATATGAGTTTGTAATTGAGATATTTTTCGAGCTTACAGTATGTATATTTTGGATAAATGTTGCTAAATGTGATTGAATAATATGATTGAATATGAGTAGTTAATATTTCGAACAATATGATTGAATATGAGTAGTTAATATTTACCGATATGGCGTTGAATTATGTTATTGAATAAATAGTGTTTATGGCTTGTATGTTTTCGATTGAATGAGATATTTGTTTTGGCAGAAATAATGTGATTGAATAAATAGTGTTTATGGTTTAGAATGGTTAAATTGTACTATTACTTAATTATGGCGAGTGTTTTGATCGGTGATTTGTAGAGATTGATTTCTAATTATTTGTGATATTTGTATGATAGGATATTTATTGATGCGAATTATAGACAAATGAAATAATTATTGTAGTAGTTTGTTGGTTTGTTGTACGTTGTGTAATATGTGACATTGATATAATTGTAGGTCGATCCTGTTTTTTTGAGGCCTACTACAATAAATGTTGTGGCGGATGTAAAGACTTATTATAGGAATGATTATTTTAAGTATATTAAGAATGTCTTGCTAGATAAGGGCGGCGAACAGTTGGTAGATATGTTTAGGGGGGGTTGCTTTGGTCATCTGATTGATTGGATTCCCGGGCCTAAGTCTAGTTTATCTTTGCACCATATAGTCTCCCGTCAGATAGAACCTACGCAACCGGAGATGTATTTTTTCATCAATGGAAGATATATATGTTTTTCTATTAGAGATTATGCTCTAGTCACCGGCCCGCAATTTGGGTCATCATCATTTGATCCCACACAAGACTACGACTGAGCGACGTTGAGGTCTATAGCCTTTTTGCGGGGCACACAGATTACATTCGTAATCTAGTAGATAGATTTTGTAGTAGTGATTTTAGTGATGATGTAGATCTTCGTCACTATTTACGTGGCCCACGTTATTATCCTCTATGGATTCGTATTTGGGCACGATACGGGGAAGATAATAGTGATTGGGTTTGGGCATTGGTTGACGATCCGAGGCGTTTTGCCGATTCCGTGGGGGCCTACGATTACGAGATATTGAGATATTATACGACGCAGATGTCAACCTAATGCTCAATACCACTTTTACGGACCGATCGTGCACTATATGCTTGGTCACTCGAGATCATACCAGGCTTGGGAAGTATATTTGGGACGTACATCAATCCCACGTGATCAAGAGTGTTGAGGTGGAAGTTCAAGAGGCTCTCACCGCAGACTTCTGATCTCTTTTGAGCAAGGGTCTTGAATTTTATTATAATTTTAAATCATGTATGAGGTATTGTATTTATTAGAATATTAAATAACATCTTTCAATTTATTGTAGGTCGATTATCATCTCACATCGATCGAGCCTGACTCATTCGAGGTTAGCACCGTTTACTGGGTGTCTGTCTCACACCCCTCTCCACTCGGTGTGAATTTTGTCATACCGTCAAATCCTTTGAGGGAGGGACGACGGTTCCCTTCTCGTCGTGGTGTGTCTCATCCGGTGGATGAGCCTCGACGTAGACGTCGAGTTCCGAGGAGGGCTCCACAGTTTGTTGAGGATCCTGATCTTTCAGGGTCTCCATCGAGCGAGCCTCGAGCCTTCACCCGAGACCCGGCCGAGGACATCGTCGGTTGGGTTCGTTGAGGTTCGGTTGTTGATGAGCTGCGGCCATATGTGGATAGCCGTCCATCCGCTGAGAGGCGGGATACGGGAAGACATACCGGGGAGGCGGCTTCATCGAGCGGTGGTGGTGAGCACCTGGGTGTCTTAGTTAAAGTCGATCGTCGTTGGATCCGAGGAATCTATCCGGGAATCTGTCAGGAGAGTGAGGACGAGCGGTCTGCAACGCATCGAGAGGTCTATCGAAGATAAATTTATTCAAAGATAAAAAGTGGTTTGAAAACCTCTTAGAGAAGACTCGATGTGGTTGCACACATAGGGATGATACGGCCACACATGCACCTCATGTCCCACGTCATCCGGCGGCGACGACGAGGTGAAGATCGAGAGACCACATCACCGCCCATCCGGATGTCCCTCGGGGCGGTGGACATATTGAGAGCCGAGGCGACCGCATCGACCCGGTGATACCCTCCCGCTACTCTCGCTGATTCATGGTACCGGTCCCGGAACTACATCTCATCATTCCATGATGGGATGGACCTATTTAGTGATCGCGCCTCGGGACGTCGTGAGGCGGACTTTCGAGCCCGCAGCGGCGGTTGGAGCAACGGTAACTATTAAGTCTCATATTTGGCGGTTTATAATATTTCATTATATTTGTTATGTTTTCATTTCTCTAAATTAAATGTTTGTAGTTCGGGATCCGGAGGGTGAGCAGGCACGAGACCTTGGTACGTAATGAGGTCACCATACGTGAATAGCCCGATGCCATGTCCATTATCCGATGATATATTGATAAATTACCGGCGTTTCTTGAACACAAAAAAGCGATGGTGGTTGTTCGAGTCTTGATCGACAAGTCCAGTTACATTTTTCGTGAATATCGAAATGCCGAGAGGCCTTTTGATGTTGGTGCGTTTTATACAATATGCTTCGTTTTTTAAGTACATCTACTTATATTGATATGTATCCTAAAATAATTTTGCGGTCGTCGATCTATTCATGGTGTATTTGAGGATGAGACTCGATGCGGGATCGGCGTATTGGATGGGGTGGATTATCAAAACACAATCATCCTTGATCTTGGTTTTTCGTAAGTCTTTAATACAATCAATATATAGTATATATGTGTAGTATCTCTAATTACTTAATTTTCAATATTGAATAGATGTTTACGCAAAATTCATGGTCCGAGGTACACGCAACGCTTTAGTCTACATTCAAGACCAGCGTGAGGAACATGTGATCATAACCCCTGAGAGCATTGTTATGGCATGGAATCCACCACCGCATTGGATAGCAGTTGTCCTCGGCATGACGGGTTATACATCATGGTTACGTGCCACGCAGGTAACCTTATTTAATACAATAAATTGCAAAAATTGAAATTTTCCTTGTTTATTTTATCTAAATATTAATTTTTATAGATCATCATCCCTTGCGTCATCGAGCGGCGTTTCGCGATAGTACGCGTGGATATGCACTCTGGTCATTGCGTGCTGTTTGACTCGCGTATTTGGCGGATGGACCAGGATCAAGTGGATGCGAGGATGATGGACTTCGTGTGCCTGACTAGATTATTGCGGTTTCGATCTTCACTAGATGGTTCGAGGCTAACTCCCACCGATACCACCATGGAATAATGATGCGATTATTACAGCTGCCTCTTGAGGTATTTGACCAGGAAGGCGATTTCGATGATGGTCCATTTCGTGCATGATTGTGGAAGCGTCTTATTTACGGTTCACCGAGCATCGAATGGGGTGCGTCTAATGTTGTAGCATATAGACATAAAGTAGGTGGAAATATATATGAGATATGTGATCCATATAAGAAGCCGAGAGGAAGAGGAAGAGGAAGAGCATAACATTTTGAGAACTCTATCAAGGTATCTGCCAAAACTTTCATAGATAGAAAGTCTCCCCTTCCGAATAGCATTAGATCATCTGCAAAAGCTAGATGGGTAGTTTTTATTACTCTTAAATCTTAAGAAGGTGATTGGTATGATGGAATGTATATAGAAAATGAATGATGGGAGGAGAAGAATGATAAAAACTAATTCTCTCGCTTGGTAGAAGTAAGAAAGGAATTGAATCCTCATTACTTGATTGATTTCAATCTTATGATTGGTAGATGAGAATAAAATGTAGAAATGAAATAAAAAGATATATGTATTACTAAATTACCTTTTTATATTTAATAAATAGAAATTTTGGTTTAGCATTGATTTGTTATTTTTAATAACTAAATTAACTAACTTATTTTATGACCCATATGAGGATAAATCAATAACAATAGAATAATAACACTAAAATTCAAACTTCAACAATAACAGTAGGAGTTGTGCAGCAACTTACTAATCCTCTTGGAAACAATTCAAACTTCTAATGATGAAAGCTGGTTGATCGTTAACAATGTTTAGTGAAGAATAGGAATGAATAAACTAGCATACACTAATATTAAACAAGAATGTAGAAGAAACTTTTGTGTTTGTATTGTAATGATCCTCATGGATCAATAGATATATAAAAGTATATTTTTATGTACTAGTTGCACAATTCTAAGTCTGACATAATTTGATGTTAGGTTTTATAAAGATGTATGTGATATGTAAGGAAAATTTTATCAAACAATAGAATAATTGAAATCATGGAGGATTAGAAATGCATAAAACCATCGTATCTGAAAAGAATACGGAATCCCATTCTCACAGGAATAGGAATTCTTAATGAAATGATGATTCCTTACCATAAAAAGTACCAATCAAAGGAATTGGAACGAAGGTGGGAACAACCATTTCATTCCTCATTCAAATATACCAATCACTTCATAAGAGTCTTAAAGATTACAAATCTTGAATGATTGAAAATTATAAGAGTGTAGTAACCCGAAAATTTCTTAGTCTTAATTAGAGCCTAATTAAGTATAATTAGGGCTTAAAGGCATTTCATTCTTACAAATTTATAAAAAAGTGCTTAATAAATTAGAAATCGATAGAAATTTGATTAATTTCTCATCGAATGAATGGAAATTAGAAGAAGTAGAGATTAATTATAAATGAGTTTTATTATGATGAAATGTGATATATGTGATTATTATTGTGTGTTTGAGTGAAAAATTTCATTAAATAGAAAATGTGCTAAAGAAATGCATTAATTATTTTTTTTATGTGGGATTTATTTATAAAATGAAATGAAATATTGTTTAAGCAATTAAATCACTTGAATAAATTTATTTTATTAATATCTAGTGATAAAGAAAATATTTTTATGATTTTGAATTTTATAAATAAGTAGAATAATTATTTGATTATTTGTATATGAAAGCATTAAAGTTATAATTATATGAATTTAATTCCAATAATGGATTTAATTATTTTGGATCTTTATATTAATGATAAAATTAAGTTTTTACTATTAAAGAATAATAATTTCCAATGTTAACAATTTTACGAAAATATTTATATAATTTTCGAAATTGAGGACAAAGGAAAAGAAAAAAATGAATAAATAATAAATAAAGCTATATATGTATAACTTCTAGAATAATATCCATTTGGATCATCCTCAAGCTTCTTTCTCCCTCCATTTTCGAACACACACACCTATCACACACACAAATTTTTTCTTCAACTTTTAACCAAAGTTTAAGTGTAGAATTTGTTGGAAATTATTCCAAAGGAGGTAAGAACCTTATTTCATCCAAGTTTTTGTGATTAAAATTGATGAACATGATGTTCCACCATACTAGGGTTTTCGAAAATACTAGGTTTTTGGTTAAGGTTGAATTATGTAATTTTTGTTATGTTTGTTGATTTCTTTATGTTTATGATGCTTAATTATTGTATTCTATGGTTTAAATTCTTTAAATTCATGAAGTTGAGAAATTAAAGTAAGCATGCATAAACCCTAATTTTGTATGTTAATTATTTGTTATGATTTGATTAAATTGAGTTTAGATATGTATAATTAAGTTGAAATAGACATGATTTAGTGGAAGAAATTTGAATAAATTCAATGCATGCATATTGTTGAATTTTCGAAAATCTTGAGGTTGGATGAACTTTGATTTCTTGATTTTATTTGATGTATTTGATATGATTTTTGAGATCTAGGATATAAATAATGCTTAAGTTGAATTTATGGGATTTTATGGATTTATAAATTGAAAGTTGAAAAATTAAAGTTTGTACTAAGTTGTTGAATTTATATGATAAGTTTGATTAAGATTGGATTTATCTATGGATTAATGATCATTGATGATGGATAGGTATATAAATGAATTGATTGGAATTTAATTGATTGTAGATTGGAAAATACATTTAATTACATAATATGGTGGTTGAAGGGCATATATTGATCATAGAATAAATGGACTTAGTGCACAATAGTGAATACGAGTCAGATACGGTTTGAGTTTTCTCTCTAGAAAAATTCTCCCAAGAATTTTTATAGCACCGTGTGCATTCTCGTCGACGGCGACCATTGTGTTCCAACGTCCTCAACATCTTCACCGATTGTGTTTGGGAATTACAACACCATTCTCGCCGGAAATACATTCCCACCGTGGGCATAATGTTTCCGGCGACGTCCATCCGGGGTGGTACGGCCATCCGTTCGTAACACTGTGTCGGAAGCTCTCGGCCATTGATAGTGACTTACCGTGCAACTACACCATTCTCAGTGCACGCCGTTAGGCTGCTCAAATCTCTGTACGTTAACCGAGCAACATTTGGCCATGATTTTACGGTTTTTGTGTCCACTTTTCATTGTTTGGGACGCCGGAAGGCTGAGCGTGTGAATTTCCAAGCCTATAACGACGAGGAGTGCGCAATCAATTTGGCAAAGAACAAAAAAAAAAAAGATTGTCCAAAAACTAGTCGCCGGTGAACTCCGACCACCGCCCCACCACCGGCCGATCACCTACCGTCTACGGCGCCACCACACATCCCAGGTTAGCGGCACACAAGGAAGTTTCCTTGTGTGCGTGTTGCCCTAACTTACCATATATCCTATTTGGTAGTGTTACCATGCATGCAAACTTGCCCTATTAATTGTTTGGTATCTTTCCATACATGTTACAACCTGCCTTGTTATTATTTTGGAAGTTTACCATACTGAACGTTATTTCCATTGAGCATGCGATTTTGTTAGGTAACAATATACTTGCCTTAATTTTTTATTCGCCTGCCTTTTGAGTTCTACCGTGTGTTTGAACGATGGGCTACTGGGCCTTCCTACTAACAAGAGGGTCCAAAATTGAGGATAATGATGGGCCATTCGTTCGTGGGTTAGGGAGACTAAAAAATGCAGAGCCCATTTGTGACTTGGAAGATAGGGCTCGACTAATGCGAGCCCACATCATGGGCCATACGCCTCTGACCGAGCCAACCACTTCGGCCCAACCAAGGATTCGTGCGCTAGCCCCAGAACCACTGCTGAGAAATGCCGAGGCACGCACCTCGTCTGAGACCGAGGCCCTGACCTAGCCGAACAACATTGAGCAATACCCGCCCCTGCCGAGAAATATTCGCCAAATACCTGCCGAGACACCACGACACCCTGCCGAAGTGCTGCGCGCTGAGACACCTAGCCATGCTGCCGAGAACCAATCTGCCGAGGGCCCTCACCGAGCTGCCGAGTCCCAAGAGCATCGGCCACCAGGCGAAGATTTTTCTGCCCTACCGAGGAGTCCAGCTCGGCCCGCCCTAATGCGCCCATGTCACAGCCGCTCTAATCCAAATGGCAGATTAGAGAGAACTGGAGCTTGGAACAGTGATTGCAAAATAATTGATAAGAATAATCAGAAAATTTCAAAATAACATTTATCGAACTTCAGTAATCAAACCTTATGTACAAGGCAAAAGTCATATACAGAAGTAAAGGCTACAAGTTCCTTTAACAGTAGGTTCGATAATTTAGACAGATACAACTGTCATCAACAACATACAAAAATATTCAGAATATGCGGCGGAAAGCATGTGAGTGCATATATGACGATATGCACCCAAGGGTATTTTCTTTCAAAACATATATAAATACCAAAAGACCTCTGACTACTCAACATCTCCGCTCCATCATCATCACCAGCTCAATCGCACATTTAAAACAAATATGCGGTCGAGTACAAATAATGCACTCAGTGGCTCATGCCGAAATAATTTATCAATTTTGAATTACTCTGCCCCATCACAGTAACACACGAGGTTTTAATTTGAAATTACTCGTGTTTACTAAATATTTTCTGCCATTTTCCATAAATATCGCTTGGCCAAACATTTTCAACGTATGTATGATCCACATCCACCACAATAATTCATCCAACAATAATTCCCGCGTTGGAGAGGAGGCCTCCTCTCACAGACGCCGTGACCGGCCGAGCACCCTTTCAGCACACAGTCACAAAATAATCAGTGCACAAATCCAGGCCATCTCAACACAGGATACAAATTCTCCATCATTCTTGGGGGTACTTCCAATAATACGAATTCAAGCATGTCATAAAGTGGGGGCTACCCAACATTATGCATCAACAATCATGGATTGGATACATACATAAAACATAAACATTTTGGGCAGGTAATATAAATAAATCAGTTCATAAATATTTGCTTGCAATAAGGCATCATAAATAAATCATTTGGTAAATTCTACCAGTTTGAGTATAGTAAAGCCCACCTTTACTTTTGAACGTCGATTCTCGATACACGTGTTCTTTTCTTGTTGCTTGTGAGCTTTCACGTCCCACCTTTACGCAAAATTTACGTTTAGTACGTTGGCACGCTTTTCGAGATTTTCAAAGTTCGTTCAACTTTGATAATTAAAATAATTCGAAGTTCTAATAAACTCTATACGTAGAAATGACGTATTTCAATAAAAATAATTCTCGTATATCGAGGGAGACGTAATATGATCTACAGTCTCATTTTAACCTTTTAGGTTAAATAATTAACGTATAATAACGTTATTCAATAAAATGATTTCAATTATGAAATCTTTTCTCACAATTGAGATATTCAGATAAAAGTAATACGTTTTTCACGTATTAGCGTATTTAACGAACGTATTTCGTACGTTAATTTCGAAAGTCAACCATTTTGACTTTTCTTAATAAATTTTCAATAACTCATATTTTAATCAATATAAATCGATTTTCAATCTATTTCTTTTCATAAAGCTTTAATCTTGATTTTCACATAAATCAATAATTTTGATTAATATTTTCTTTCAATATTAATCTCTTAATACATTAAGCATTATTTATGCTTTTAACGTTATTTAATATAACGTTTAGTAAATAAACATAATATTCTATGTTTAATAATTCTCAAAAATTCTTAATATGTCTAAGTTAATTTCTAGACATATAATTTATTATTTTCTTGATATTAAGGATTTAAAATCCTTAATATATATATTATAAGCTTTCGGTTTAAACTTATAAATTCATTCCTTTTCCAAAATTCTTATAAATTCATATAGTGTACTATTTTATCATAGTATCACTAATATGAATTAATATTAACTATAGAAAATTTTGCATCATCTTTTATTAGGTCCAAAAGTTACGGTTCTTGGGCAATAATTGTCCAAATAATTTTCTAAAATTCTAGTTAATTTATACAAGGTCCCAACATTACTTTATAACATATTTATAACCTATAGTCCAACATATTTCATTTCTACATTAAAGGTATAATGTTCATTGTTTCGATTTTCATCAAACTATATAATAAACATTTTTATAAAATTCTAATTAAATTACACTATGTTTAAATACTATAGTGTAACACTATATCATCATAACATAACTAAAAACAACTAAATCAAGCCTAACCCATACTATGAAGCTCACGGCCATTTGAAAAAAATTGAGCATAAATTCTTCAAAAATTTTAGTAAATTCATGGAATACATAATCAATACCCTAGATTAACAATATGCTATCATAACACTTAAATAAATTTTGTACAACAACTTAGCATATCTTATGCAATTTCGGTAATTTTAAAAACAAAGCATAAGATTTTTATAAATTTCTAATAAATCATAACAAGCTCCTACTATATCATATATCATTAATCCATTCCTAAATCATCAAGAAAATTTTTGGTAACCATGAACGAATTTCATAGCATGCTTGAATCAATTTTTAAACATGATATATGCTTACATAAATCATACTACACCTTATTAATGAATAAGCTATCATGCTAGCATACTTTCTTTCCTAAGAACACATGCTTGAAATTTTAATCTAGCCATTAGAAATTTAAAAACTTAGGGTATAATCGAAGCTTGTTCGATTCCTAACCTTTTCAACGGCTTTGATTTTGTGTGGAATGATTAAGTGTCCAAGAATTTTGTGAAGAAACTCAAGAACACACAAGGGTTTTTAAGAGGAAAACTCACGGTTTTGGTGTGTTTGGAGAGAGAGGAAAATGTGTTTGTGTTAAATGAAATATAACACTTAAGTAATGAAGTAATATACCTCACTCTCTCATTCTCTCTCTCTCGGTCACTCACAATTACACAAGCAAGACAAGAGAAATTCTCATAGTCAAAGTGATTATGTCATACTAAAATATCTCTTACAAAACATTTACTCTTGCATGCTTTATTAAAGCATTTTTGGGAGAAACAAAATTTAATTTCTTGCCTTATGAACCAAAGAGCCGTCGTCCATCAGTGGAGTGGAGAAGAAATTTTCAGATTTTATTTGTTTCTTGCATGTACAAAGATATTACACTCTATCCCAAATTGTTTGATACATCATCAAAGTGTTATGGGGAGTCAAACAAATCGGCTCTTGCATGCCTCTCACCATCCACTTGGTTAATGTGTCCAATGTATTACACTTGAATGATTTAATTCAAATCATAGCAAAGTGTAAAAAAAATTGGCGTGAATGGTGTTGCTCAACATAGCTCACGGCTATCAATTCTAAGTGTGGTGTATAAATTATTTTCATGCCAATTATACATATATATCATAATATATGTCCTAGATGATAAATTATATCATAGGAAAAATTATTGGAATTAATCTATAGATAGAAAACCCTAATTCTCGATTTAGGGTTTTCGAGAATCATTAATAATCAAAAATATCATTCCAAAATTTCTAGCATTAATTCAATGCTAAATAATATTCTAATTATATAAAATAATCATAGGAATTTAAATATCATAATTCCTTGATCATTAGACTTGATTTTCAAGTCATCTCTAAACGTTAACGTTTGAAACGTCTCAAAACGTTAAATATCGACTCATCTCAAAATGGTCGTAATAAAGCTGTAATCACTTTATTAAATTATCCCAATAATAATGGAGTTAAATTCTAAGCTTAAAAACTTAGAAAATATCACGAGCATTTGATTATCGATACGTAATCGACGTTGAAATTATACTGTTGAAATACGTTACACATTCGTATTTCTCAATTCACATTCATTCGTGAATTGTACATAGGAATTTATTATTCCAAAATGATCGAAATCGTTATTCGATAATTTATTAATCCAATTATTTTAATAATATTCTAATTTACGAAATTAATATCGTAATTAGGCGTTTAAATAATCGGGGTATTACAGCCCATCTGTCGAGGAAGCTCGAAAACTCATTGATGCCTTGGTAACCGAACCTCGCGCCCATGCCGAACAACTGCCCTCGGCCGAGGTCCCTATAGCTGGGCGACAGGAGGCCTTCGACACCACCACCGACCCATCTCCTTGGCTAAGAAATGCGGGCCATTTTGTAAACCCGATTCCCGTAAGAAAGAAGGACCTCGCCTTAGCCAAGTTTGAGGTAAGTATCGTGAATGATGTTTTAACTTTGGAGACTACTGATTACACCCCTAATAGGATGGGGTTTTTGTCTACTTGGTTTTTTTGCAGGACGATTCCCGGGTAAAGAAGCAACACAAAGACTGACGTTAAGCTGGAAAAAGACGACGAGAATTTCGTATCACCCAAATGGTTGGATAGTGTTCAAATTCGAGAAAGACGAGGATATGGAACATGTCCGAAATTCAGGACCATATGCGGTGTTCGGTATTCCTCTTATCCTATGTCATATGCCTGTAGAATTTAGGTTTGATTCTGCACCTGATTTTAAATTTCCTGTATGGGCCTCTCTACCGAATTTGCCGCTTGAACTTTGGAATCCCAATGCTATAGGAAAATTGCTTCACTGTTAGGAGATCCCATAGAGGTATACTACAGAACGATTGCTAAGAACAATTTAGACGGACCTAGATTTCATGTGCTAGTAGATGCTATGCGTGAACCTAGGGAATATGTTAACTTGCAATTGCACACGGGTAACACATTTTTGCAACATATTAAATTTGAATTTTATCCCAAAATGTGCAAAAGCGTAAAAAATTGGGCCACCGGCTTCATCATGTTCGACATTGTTAGACCACGGGTGCCGAACCCTCCCGTGGTGGGACTAACCATGCAGGAACGATACGTGGCAACGAGCCGAGGAAGAGACCCTGACCTCGCCCCCAGACGTGGTCGAGCCTCCAAGACTCCCGGCCCTAGAGCTGAATGGAGGAGGAGAAGTGTGTCCCGCCTAAAGGATAAACAGATTCCATCTCAACCCATCACACATGGGATTGAGATTAAAAACCAATTCGAGGCCTTAAACACACATTTACACTTTGAATCCTCTAATAGTACCCAAGTTTTTGAAATTGGACAACCATCGACAACCGCCGAGACCGTCCACCAAACCCCGCACCCCGAGCTGTCTCGCTCACGCCCGCCCCCTCCATCCGATAAATCTCGAAGCCCTCGTGCTCGGCCCCCACCTACTGCTGAGATCGCTCCTGCCGATAAACCTCGGCGATCCTCGCCAGCCCCCATCGCCCATCCTTTGGCTGACAGCTCTTGGCTAGCCTCTCCACCCTCGGCCGAGAATTCTCGAACCGACCCGGCAGCCTCTATCTCCCCTTCCTCGGATGACATCTCTCAGCCAACCTCACCTTCGGCTGAGAATCCTCGATCTGACCCATCCCAACATTCCTCGACCAAAACTTCACACCCAACCTCGCACACCCAAACTTCATCACCTGCCGAGACACCTCTCGAGAGTTCTCGACAGGAACCACCCGAGCCACCTGCCGAGATTTCTCACCCATCCGTGACATTGAACCCTTCAACACCCGTCGACAATCCTCGACAGCCCACCGAACCTCAAAAACCACCAACTCGTTCTACCCACCTTGCTCGGCCACCAATTGCAGGGGGACAATGAAAGCTCTTCACAGAGTCAAGTGAACTTGTTCTTGCTTTGGAGGAACCACCCATTCGTAACACTGTGTCAGAATCATCGGTACATTCTACCTCCTCAAGTTCTTTTGGTGATTATACTGCAACTAACCTTGCAGGAGAATCAGCGAGCAATGAAGAAGTAGAAATTCCTAGTGTCCGTATCACCAGAAGTAAGTCGAACACAAGCCGCCAGAGTTCTCCTGTCAAGAAGGGCAAGAGTCCAGTTAGTCGCAGAACACGTCGTAAATGATTTTTACAACGTGGAACGTCAGAGGCCTCCAGAAGGCTCAGAAGCAATCTGCGATTGCAGATCATGTGTACCAGCATAAGCTAGATGCCATTGCATTGATTGAGACGAAGCTCACAAAGCTGAAGCTCAAGAATTTCATGGCAAAGCACTTCATTCAATGGGAGTGTGTTCACAACTTTGATGAAGTCCCTGGGGGAAGGATTCTCATCATTTGGAACCCAAGGAGGATCAGAGTTGAGGTCATCGATCGAGAAAAACAGTGATCCACCCAATTTCACTTGTCTTATTACTAACACCACTTTGATGTTCCATTGTCTATGGTTTTTGGCAGGTTATACATAGACAGGAGCTGTGGGATTCAATGATCATCCACACTGAACCTTCTAAGCCTTCTATCGTCGCGAGAGACTTCAACTGTGTCCTTGACCCGGAGGAGAGGATTGGAGATCGAGTTCCGCTTGAACGAGAGTACAAGGACTTCGTTGATACTTGTGCTCTCGTGGGACTTGAGGATTCACCCTCGACGGGATGCCACTTTACGTGGACCAATACGGTGAAGTATTCTAAGATTGATAGAGTCTTAATTAATAATGCCCGGTTGGATGCTAACCTTTTTGCAGACAAACTTTACGCCTAGAGGCACATTGTCCGATCATTCGCCAAGACCGATCACTCTTTTGGAGATGTCACCGGCACCACTGCTCGCTCAAGTTCTTCAACATGTGGATGAAGCACCCGATTTCAACGCATTCTTGAAGAAAATTGGATAGAACAAGAGAATGGTCGACCTCGGTGGATCTTGGTGCAAAGTTGAAGAGGATGCGAGCATTTTAAGGAGTTCAATTTCAAGGAGTTCACCATCTCACGGAGGACGAGTATCTCTAGAGTGCATTGCACGACGCAATTAGCTCGACAGAGACCCCGTGAATGGGAATTGTTGGAACAAGAACTTGGTCTTCGAAGAAGACTAAGTTCTTGGAAGAGGTTGAGCGTAGTTTCTTCAAGCAAAGAACGAAGAACATGCACATCAACCTCTCCGACAGATGCACTAAATTCTTTCACTCTATGGTGAAAAGAAATCACACACGTAACACCATCTCTTTCTGTGCGAGTGGAATCGGAGGAGCCGACTTATGATATGGAGGAAATAATCAAGGCTTTTGAGACTTTTATACCAATCTCTTGGTGTAAAGGTTCCCACGAGTGGATTTGATCACACTGTTTTTGAGAAGGCCCGCGGCTTGATGAGTATGACTGAATGAATATGGCTATGGAGGTGTCCCGGATGGAGATTAAGAATGCACCGCTCGACATTGCGAGTGAGAAAGCACTGGGACCGGATGGCTACCCTTCACCTTCTTCAAAGAGCGAGAAATCGTAGGTCAAGATGTGGTCTTGGTCACGGGAGTTCTTTGAGAAGGGGTCCTGCTATGGAATTCAACCACTCGGTGGTGACTCTCATCCACAAGAAGCATCACAACCCCACCGTAGGCGATTTCGCACCCATTGCGTGCACCAATGTCGCCTACAAGACCATAACGAAGATCCCGATCGAGAGGATGGCGTCTTTGATGGGCAAGATCATTGATCCAAAGATCTGGATTTGTGAGAGACGGAACATCTCGGACAACATCTTTTTGCCCGTGAGTCGCTCGGAGGATATGAGAGAAACCGATCACCCGAGATGCATGTCAAGATTGACCTCCGTAGGCTTATGACTCGATCTCTTGGGAGTTCCTCGACGAGCATTGGATGGGCTGGGCTTTCACCCTTGTTTCATTTACTGGATCATGACTTGCGTCACCTCGGCGACATACACTTTGGCAATCAATGGAAGGACACATGGATTCATCACTGGACAGCGAGGACTTAGGCAGGGTGACCCGATGTCACCCACTCTATTCCTTTGCTGTATGGAGTACCTTTCGCATCGTTAAAGAAACAAACAAGGGAGTTGGATTTTCAATTTCATCCTAAATGTAGTTCTTCCATTATTACACATCTTGCCTTCGCTGATGATTTGTTACTTTTTGGCATGGGTGACATTGCATCTATGGAGGTGCTTTCAGATGCACTTGGGGACTTCGCCAATGCATCTGGATTGAAGATAAATAATCAAAAGTCCTTGATATTTATGGCGGGAGTTCGACCATTTGAGAAGCAGGCGATCTTAGATCTGTTCGGCTTCCCATTGGGAGAACTCCCGACAAGATATCTAGGCATCCCTCTATCTTCAAGGAAACTAGGAATCACTCAGTATAGTGGACTAGTGGAGAAGATAGCGTCTTGTATCCACCGTTGGTCTAATCTTAATTTATCTCATGCAGGACGATTGGAGTTGATTCGCTCGGTTGCGCAGGTAGAGTGCTTCGGTTGCGTGTCCTTCACGCCGCCACCGTCATTGATCGCATCAATACGATGACCGGAGGTTCCTGGGGTTCGACACTTTGTCGATCGGCGTGGAAAGCCGTTTGTTTACCAAAGGATGAAGGAGGTCTTGGTCAAGAGATCTCGACTTGGAACAAAGCGCTTCTAGCAAAGACCTATGGAATATCCATACCAAGAAGGACTCCCTATGGATCCAGTGGATCCATGCAGAGTACTTGATGACCACCACCATATAGGAGTTTCCTAATCACATTCGTTTATCTCCCCTTCTTAAGAATATTCTCATCCTTCGCGATCGTTTTTTGCAGGATTCAGGAGGTGATCATGATAGAGCTGCGGATCTTCTTAAGAGTGTTTTTGGGTCCAAGGGAACGAGTGCTGCATATCACTACCTCCGGGAGAAGGGTGAAAGGCAGTACTGGCACAAGGCGATTTGGAAGGACTACATCCCGCCTAAGTTTTCCATCACCATATGGCTTGTCATGAGGGGAAGACTTAAGACGGTGGATAGACTGAGATATATGAATATCTCGCAGGTATGTACCGTTTGTAATACCCATTTGGAAACTCATGATCACCTATTTTTTAAATGTAAGGGTACGGAGGCGGTTTGGAAGCATATAAAAGAATGGCTCCATCTCCCGAGGAGTATGACTACGATTGCCAGTGCTATCAAGCACATCAAAAGGGAGAAGAAGGCGGGGTCAGCTATCATCCTCCGAGCTAAGCAGATTGGATTAGCAGCTACGGTCAATCACCTGTGGTATGCGCGTAACAAGATCAACTTCGAGGACATCCCCTTCGACGTGAAGACCATTGTGAAGAATATTAAAGAAGATGTTTATGCTGTTTTATATTCTATGTATTCTGTGGATCTTGTTATTTCGCATTTTGAGTTGGCCTTGTAGTGAGTGAGGATGTCTCGGTTTGTTTTTGGGTCCACTTTGGGATGTCATATCTTGTATTGCATATCATTAGTGGTTTCTTGGGTGTGTGTGTGGAGGGACCGCTAGGCCCAACCAAAGCAAATGCACCTCGATGTTTTCATGTGTTCACATTCCCATTCCCCGCGCCCGCGATCACACCGCACAAGGGCACTCTTTTCCCACCGGTCATGGGGTTTTTAATGAGGCCCGCCCCTTATGCGTCACAAAGGGGTTTGTTGAGGAGGTTTATGTTTCTTTATCGCTTTCATAGGATTGAGCGAGTCGCTCTTCGCCTATGTGTTTTGGCCCCAGGTCTTTTCTCCCACCCTCGCCTTGTTTCTACGGAATTTGGCCGTATCCCCTGTATGCCCGAGTTCAGATTGTAACATGTTTTATCCCGTTTTATGCTATTTCGTACGTTTTGACCAAAAAAAAAAAGAATAAATGGACTTGCTTGAGCATATTTTAAGTTCCTAAGTATATATTTTGGCATATGGTGTTGATTTGATGGAGTTTGGGATGAATTTGGTTGATTTTGGATTTAAATGGCGATTTATTTTATAAACGTTACTCTGCCGAAATTTTGTTAGAATCGGCATATTAATAAAGTGTTTTGAGAATCTAATTAGTAAACTTATGATAAGTGTATAAGTGAGATTTGTTCACTTAATTGCCTTAAGTTAAGGTTTAAAATGTTATATATTAATGAAAGTTATGGTATGTTATGTAATATGTTCAAACGAACAATAATGTTACTAAATTCGATAATTATTTCCATTACAAGGATCAAGCAAGGATAAAGGCATTCTGAAGGACGAGAAGGAGGAAATCCTTGAGTGATAACGTGCCAGGTAGGTTTTCTTCTCTTTAAATATGTGTTGAATATTGAACATTTTATTATATTTTGCACATAATTATGTGAATGAAATCATGAGAATTTTTGAAATTAATATCATGTTATATGTGAGCATAAGATCGTGTATCTTGATTGTGTTATTGTTGAACATAAATTCATGTTGCTTGTTAAGCGTAAGATTAAGTTATTATTGAGGAAAAGTTCATATTACCTATCTACGGAAGAGTTTGTTAATGACCGGAAAGTTATAATTTCATAAACCGGCAACGATCGGGAAGTTTATAAATATACCGGCAATGACCGGAAAGTTTAAGATTAATTGGACCGGTCAAGGTATTGAGAAGGATGCCTACTTCTCATTATCGAACAAACGTAGATAGGGCAGGACTGTGATTGGTAACCTTCGGGTCCAACACGGGAAAATAATACCAGTATAGTACAATATTACGTTAGCTTGCATTGTTACAATACTATAAAATTATTATCGTTGAAAAGTTATTCAGGTATTATTCATTTCAACTCTTACAGTGCGAAAGTTTGGTAAGTCGTTCAAGTTTAATCTTTGTCAAAAAAAATCTATTGAGTATTGTTGATACTCACATTCTGCATATTTCCTATGCATGTTGAGTTCGGAGATGACGATGGAAGAAGATGCTGAGCTAGGGTTCTTTTGTTGTAAATTTTTTTATGCCCTGAATGTCATGTTTTCATACATGACATTCATCCACCCTTCCGTTGTAAAACTCATATGATCTTGACGTTGACTTTTGATAACCTCTGGTGTATGCTGAAGATGTATATAAAACCTTGAAATATTAACATTGATCTTTATATTAGTTGTCAATTAATTAGCTAAATTCATTTGATTTTGGAGACATTTCAAGTTAGAAACTACCACGTTATTATCTCATTTTAGTCATAACCTGATTACTTAGTTAATTACTTAATTAAGTAATTGGATCGTGACAAAGGGAGTTTTAAAATCCATAAAATTTATACTAACGATGAAATTTTGTTATAATGAAATTGGTCAAACCATAGAATCCGTTTTCCAAACTTGATCAAACTAATAGTGCAGAACATTTGAAAATTAGTATTATGATTGATGCATTAATGTTGCCATTGTTAAGCCAATAAAATTCATGATTTTCAGAATAAGTGGCCATAATATTTGTACAAGCTAACAGGACACTATATTTCTATATGGTGAATAAAAAACTAGTAAAATAAAATTTAACTTTAGGAAGAAAATTAAATGCAATCTTGAAAGAGGTAACAATAGCTAAGACAGACGACCTTCTAGCTTAGTAGCATCACTCAAGCAAAAATGTAACTGAATAAAACAAGTATCCTCTTCTATCAAAAATAAAATAAAATCCAACGACATGTCAAAAAAGCACCTACGTATTGCGGCAAACATTAAACAATAAACATATAAATATGAGCAACAAAAACAATCCCATAACTAATCTGTTATTGAGTTACACAGTATCAATTTGTTTTGGTCACAACTAGGTCAGTTAGTTTTCTTGTCCTCTTCCGTTGGTTGTGTTGAATCTGTAGTTGCGGCCAAGGCTTGATCATCCTCCCCACCGAAACCAAATTCATTCACACGTTTCTTGTCGACCGGGTACACCCATCTTTGATAAAGATATATCAAAAATATAACATCTGCACGACCAAAAGTTATCAAAGTATAAGAAACTACAAAGACACACAGTTGAAGCATATTTATATATATGCATTCATCATATCATCTATCACGTTTTTTTTCATCTTCCAACGCAAACTAAACTTCATCTCATTTTATCACTCTTTCTGCTGTCATGATCCACCATACCAAAACGAACCTCTCCATAGATGTGGGTTTAACTATCAGTCTATCACTGTGTTTTTTTAACACTAAAATCCCCAAACTAATATTGCATTCTTCCTCCAATCTCATATTAACTAAGCACCAACATGTTTCAGATACCTTACATGAGCAAAACCTAATAATAATAATAATAATAATAATAATAATAACAATAATAAATGTTTCAGATACAAAGGCTCACTGAAAAGTTAAGACACAAGCTACCAATTGAGTTCCCAGATTCAGATTTTAACTCGCATATATTGAAATTTTCTACCGAAAACTCACCATCACGGAAGACTGAAAGTCGATGTAGTATTGGCATCTTAATCACGAAAGCAAAGAGATCATCAATAATTGTGTTCAAAAACTTGTATGTCATCTGCCTCCAAGGTAGATGGGCAACTGATTTTAGCTTATAATTGATAAAAAGCTGAGGGCACATCATGATAAAACCTGCAGCATAGAAAATTGAATGTGATTATGTTTGTAAGATAACATGGGGCATAACCCTGAACAGACACATCAATTCACCAAACTTGCTTCAATAGTTTTTGCACCATTCCAGAAAAGAAGTATGAGGAATTTCTTTAAACAAACAAGAGGGTTTTTTAAACTGTTTGCTGGTACGCACACACAAGGATGAAAGAAAATCTGAAAACACGATAAAATGCTCACCGAACATGTAGACACAGCTTGTAAGGGATGAAAGGATCCAAGAATACCAGCTCTTGTATGCTCGTACTTGAGAGAGTAAATAGAGAAACAGATAGCAAGGAAGATCAAGACATATGTCAAGTACTTCATAGCAAGATCATCATATTCCTTTGTCTTGTTTGTAGCATATGAGTCACGGTCACGGAACCTCAGCATAGGTATCATACCAGTTCTGTCAACCTGGGTGGAAAGGAAACAAACATGACAGTTCCAGCACAGCTTAGTGTTTGAAAGCATGAGTTAGCTAAATTTGGACACTGATAACATTCAGAGCTTATGCATACACTAAATAACAAATCACCTCAATATGCATAGCTTTCCCTATTTTCCAAAACTCAATGCAGCAGCCAATACCAGAACTTGCAAGTATCATCCATGAAGTTTCATTGTCAAGCAGGTAGAGGAAGACAATGAGCTGACAAAAGAAATTCACAACAACAGATTTCGCAGATAACCCCTCCATCGACTTGTTTTTATTCCAGAACTGGATATCTGTAAACATAGTTAACATGCTTTGGCAGTTGATACAAATGCATGCTCATTGTAATAGCCCACAATGAGGAAAGATCATTACCATTCTTAAAAGCCAAGAAGTCAAATATTGAGTGAAGAGCTGAAACAACCATGGTAACTGCTAAAAGTATAGGGTTTCCTTCCAGAAAAACTCTCTGTTGAAACAGTCAAATGATTAGGCTTAATACATTGATAAAGAGCAATAGAAGTCATAGTATTGAATAACTAAATTGTCCTTAAATAATACCAATCCTTATACATGAATAAACATGATATAATATTAACAATCATACCTTAAGTTCATCAGCTTCTCCTTCAAGCATGCTTCCATAACTCCTATGAACCTGGAATGATTGGTCAATCTGTAGGAAGAGTTGCCATTTTGTCATGCTAATGGGACCAACCTCCAGATTTAGTGGCAATTCATTCACCGTCTCGTTTAGTTGTATTAACTTATCCCGAAGTAACCAAAACTCATTGAAGAAGACAGTCGGGTAGTAATTTCCTGTAGTAGGCTCAATGTTCATGTCTAATGGTTCGAGTCAGGGAATAGATACTGTGAAGCTTTCATGGAGTAAACGCAAAGGAGGAATCAACCTCCCAATTATAGATAGTATAGAGTAGGGAATGTCACTAAGTAACAAAATGAGATGTTCCACTATGAAAGTGCAGTTCCAACAAAAGAATCACAAAAAATAAATAAACAATATTCAAGCTAAACATGTTAATCGGTCATGAATGCATTAATCTGAGTGCTATGGAAGAAAGATATGTCAGTGTGTCTTAAGCAAACTGTAGGCCACCAATCAAATAAAAAGAAGCTAGTTCAAATCACAGTATGAAGTATAATTGGAACACATAATCTCTTATTGCAATGTATTTAGATTTGAAATGGAATTCTAGAAGAAAGCTAAAGATGAAGATAACTCAAGGATACAAGGAGCAATATTTGGAGGAACTGCATTCTCTGGATATCTGCCACAAAATGGTAAATAACATCGCTTAGCACTTTTGTCAAAATAGTAAACTTCTCATGTAGTAATCACTAATCATGACATAGCAGCTGAATAAAAGTAATCCATATAAGCCTAGAAATATTAATCAATATCAGTCATGACTCATGAAAATGCATATAAAACAGTTGATGAAATCTTAGAAAATTATACCTTGTGAAATCATCAACCAGATTTATGGTAATATTCGGTTTCCAGTATGACTTCCATTCCGTTGGTCCATCCTCTTTCTCATCTTCTTGAACATCTTTAGCTACCTGATGCAAAAAAAAATTGTTCATGGTGCCATAAACTTCTTGATACAATCATACAATGACAAAGGGAAACTCCGACAGTTAAACATTCGATAATTGTATCAAAGTGTGGATTGAAAGTTACAAGGAACATTCATAAGCAATTTAGGTATCAATGAATCAGAAAGTGAAAAACATAAAAGATACCTCAGAGATCTTTTCATCATCAGTAGAGTCATCTGAATTCCCTAACAGACTCTTCCTCTTGTCCGACTTTGACTTGGGCAAATATACAACAACAGCTGTATACATGTAAACAAAAGCTTATTAGATCTTAGGCACTCCGAATATTGTTACAGCCAGTGTGCAAGACAAAACTAAATAGGTCAGCAAAATCTCACGGTGGGTCCGCCCAAAAGCTGCCAATGGCTGGTACTCAGGATCCTTGGGATCTGGCGGATAGCCAGACTTAGCAAAGAAAACATGGGCATATAGACTCCCATTGGATTTTAAAGCCTGATAACAGTAGAATAGTTCATAATGAATCAGAAGTGAAACCCAAAACACGAGCCAATTAGTTTGAAATCAGGAATCTTGAAATCAAGTTCACGGGCTGAATAACCAGCACCTCAGAAGGCTGATACTTTAACGACAGAGTTCTGGTACTATCTGGAGTCCAAACTGCATAAGGTACATTTGTCTCCTGCCAGACAAGGGCAGCCTCATTTCCAAAGTCGCTAAATTTCTCTTGCTCAGATACGTACAACCACATGTCCTGAAAACAAAAAAACTTTTTTAAATATGGGAATGCAAGATCATGAAGTGCAGAATGATTGTTATATTAATGTAAAATGCAGATCTAGTAAGTGCCAAAGGTATTGTTGTATCAAATTAGACTTTCCATTTAATAGAACAATGCGGTTATAAAAGAAAAAACGTCTTGTACTTGTCTACAAAATGATGTTATAGTATCATGTCAACCAGCTCCTCCATCCACTAGGACCACTACTCACTGCCCCGATGGGGAGGAAAATATGTGAACCAACAACAATGATGATCGAGATGCTATAGATCATGATGCTGCTTGAATGTAGTATTTATCAAAAGAAATTAGAAAATAAATCAAACTAAGAGGGGCGTAATACTGAACATAATATTTTCAGAAAAGCACCTGGAGTTATTTGATTTGTTTCAGTAAATTCAGACATACACTAGTGAGCAAAAAGTAGGAACCAAAAATCTCATCCAATATATGATTTATCCATTGATCCCTAGGGAACAACGCAACATAATTAAGAAGTCCATCTTCAACGTATGAATGATGTCGAGAGCCACAGTTCAGCAACGAGCCCCAGAAGGCACATATATATATGGAGTATAAGATTTAAGGGTTCAGCGAAACCATAAACCAGCCCTTGACTTTCGTCCAGTTTATAATTTCACAAATAAATATACAAAATCGATGAACAAGATGTCGCGCCACGCACATCAATTATGGAAACTAATTATCATGACGTCTTCGTTGCTACGAACTAGTATTCGACATATGTTGAGGAGAGTGCACACCTCAAATAAAGTTCCAATTGAACCACATAAACAATAGAAGCTGATAGAATATACGAACCAAAAGTTCCCTTTGTGGAAGAGATTGGAGATCTGGGTTGAGGATTGAGTGGGCGATCGCTTTGGTCCAAAGAATTTAGAGGCGAAGTACCAGAACACGGCTATCCTAATTACTCCAGTCAGCATCTGCCCCATTCCGGCTTGTTGCTGAGGCTGCTGCCGCCTTACTCCACCGCCGCCGCCCTCTTGTATTGCCGGCGGCTCCATATCGCTTACTCGCGCTTAGAAGGAGAATAGAATACCTTGAGAAGAGCTCGTGGTTCGACTACAACGTAATGCTAATACTTATATATACAATGGCCGCCGGAGGTAGAGTTCAATTCGAACAAATAAATTCGATCTGAATCAAAATCTCGAGATAGCAAATAGATATTTTCTTTTTCTCTCTCTTCTTTTTGGTGTTCGGAGATGCCCATGTTTTTTCATCTTAAACCCTCAAATTTGAGCAATTATCTTAGCACTCCCACTTTCATTAACCTTCTACGAATAATTAAGGGTGCGGAGCTTATTTACCCTATTTTGAAAAAAAGTGTGCTATGTATATCCATTTCAAAAAAATAGTGCCATCTATACCCATTTCATTAGTTTAATATATTTTCATCAAAATCAATAAACTGTTAAACACGAAAAATTGTGCCCATTATCAAAGTTTGTGCCATTGAGTAATGGCGCACAGAACACTACAATTCAAAAAAATTTGTGCAGATAGAATCTTTCAGATTTTTAAACAATTCAATTCAAAAAAATTTGTGCAGATAAAATCTTTCAGATTTTTAAACAATTCAAAAAAAATTGTGCAGAAGAATCTTTCAGATTTTTAAAGAATCCAATGTAAATTCACTCTCTCTCTCCCACTCTCTATTCTCTCTCTCTCGCACCTCTCTACTCTCTCTCGCACTCTCTATTCTCTCTCTCTCGCACCTCTCTACTCTCTCTCGCTCCCTCCTCCGGCCAACTCCCCCCTCACCGGCGGCCAAGCAACTCCCGCCAACTCCCTTACGGCGGCCAAGCTCCCCCAACTCGCTGCTTTCCGGCGGCCAACCTACCTCCCGCGGCCAACCCCCCTCCGGCGCACCACAACGGGCCAACACACCCGCCAACCCACGGCCAAACAACCACCGGCGGCAAACCCACCCCTAGGCGGCCAACCCACCCCCTAGCGGCCAAGCCACTCCTACGCGGCCAACACACCGCCGGCCTAAACCATCCTTCTACGGCCAACCCACCCGCCGCCAACACACCACCGGCCAACCCACACGCGCCAACACACCCACGCCGCGGCCAACCCACCCCTAGCGGCCAACGCACCACCGCGCCTAAGCCACCCTCGCGGCCAACCCACTCCTCCATGGCCAAGCCACACCCCTCGGCCAACCCACTCCTCCGCTGCCAACCCATCCTTCGGCGGCCAACACACCCACCCGGCCAACCTACCTAATGCCAACCACAATGTCTTCACGTGTTTTGTTTTTATATTTTGTTAATTATTATGATTTATAAATTATAATTACAATTATATGCTATGCTATGTTAATTATATATTATTAATTATGTATTTATATGCTTAGTGAATTTTGAATTATATGTTTTGTTATATTGTTAATTATGTTTTTATGATAAGTGAATTATCAAATTTGAAATTTAGTGAATTTTGAATTATATGTTTTGTTATATTGTTAATTATGTTTTTATGATAAGTGAATTATCAAATTTCAAATTTAATTATTATTATTATCGTGAATTATTATGCAAATTATATTTGATAATATACATATGGGATAAAACGGTAGAATATACCACTCGATTAAAATAATCTCAAATGTAGACCATTCAAATGTTGGAGTACGAGAAAAGTGCATAATTTATTTAATTAGACATAATTAGATATTAGTTGATTGTCCATAATTTATTGTGTAACTAGACAATAATATATAATTTATTGTTTATTGTGATAGTGCATAATTTATTGTGTGATTTGACAATAGTTGATAGTTCATAATTTATTATGTTTTAACTTATTTTGTCGTTAATTGTTAGTAAAAGCGTAGTGTACACATGTACAATTTATTGTTAATTGTTTATTTATATTATTATATTTTGTTTATTTATATTTGTTCAAAATGGATGTTTATATACGAATTGTTGATATTGCTTGTATTTCTATTAACTTTTATTTATTACTATTATTGGAAAAACAAAAATAGACGTTATAGTAAAAATTGATAATTACTATTAAAATCCTTGCTATTAAAATTGATAATATTTATGTTAAATAGACGTTATGTAAAAATTGATAATTAATAATTACTATTAAAAATTGATAATTGATAATTATTATGTAAAAAAGCATAGAAAATAGACGTTATGTAGAAATTGATAATTACTATTAAAATTCATACTATTTCTGTTTTTATTGGAAAAACTAATATTACAAAATTATTTTATTTAACTTTTCATAATTAGATAGGTATTTTTAAAAAACATGTATGTCACCTTAAAACTACAAATTCACGAAAAATCCTGTATTCTACAATATATATTTATATTGTTGTATTTTTGTTTATTTATATTGTTGTTTTGTATATTTTTGTTAATTATTATGATTTCTGAATTATAATTTCAATTATATGCTTTGTTAATTATATATTATTAATTATGTATTTATATGTTTTGTTAACTATATATTATTAATTATGTATTTTCTATGCTTTTTTAACTATATATTGTGTTGTGTTTATGCTTTCTGAAATAATTCAAATATATGTGATAGGATATTAATTATGAATTCGGACATGAATTATTATGCTTTGTAAATCTATGCTTTGTGAATTCGGACATTAATTGAATCTATGCTTTGTGAATTATTATGTATGGTTTGGGAGTTTGGGATGAATTTGGATGAGTTTTGATTGATTTGGCAAATCATATTATAAACGTTACTCGCCAAAATTTCGGTAGAATTCGTTTATTAATAAGACGCTTTGAAATTATAAGCGGTAAAGTGTTGATAAGTAGTTAATCTTATGTTATTAAATTTAACAAATATATTTCTTTTAGGTAGAAATATCCACCAAGTAATTTTAGGTAGAAATTTTCAATCCTTTAACTATGCTAACACACAAAGGTTGTCTAATGCAGTTTACTTCCTTGTAATTTTGTGAACTTAGAAACAAAATATATAGTGGATAATGTGTTCCATGGGTAAAGTTCTTAAGTCCATCCACAAAAATTAGTCATAGGAACAAAATTTTCAATTCTATGTTAATCAAGACACAAAAAGTTCACCACCAATTTATATAATTTTGGAATTAATTTCACAATATGTGTGAACACACTAATTGACATATTTCTTAATTAAGCATAGTTTATTATTTTTAATAAATAGGAAATCGAGTTCTTAAGGCCCGAGACCATCAATCGTCTATCCACAATCAAGACGCACTTCAAGCCCAATTATTTAAGAAGGGTCATACAGAGATTGAGAGATATAGGTGGTGAAGACACCGTGGATAGGTTTAAGCGAGGATGTTTCGGTCACTTTGTTGGTTGGGAACCCGGATCCAAGTCAAACATGAGTTTGCACCATATGGTATCCGACAGATTAGGCCCTCCCAAGGTCAAGATCGAGCGATATGGTTTTTATTAATGGGAGGACAATTTGTTTTTCCTTCTCGGATTTTGCGCTCGTGGACGGGTTTGAGTTTTGGGACGTCATCTTCGATCCTACAAATGAGTACGATCCGCAATCCGTTGAGATTTATCGAAGGTTTGTTTGTAGCGGAAGGACTAGTATAGAGAATCTAGTGTGAGATTCTTTGATACTGACCGTCCGATTGATGATGTCTTGGTCATCTATATCTCCGTGTGGCCCACATCTTAGTTCTTTACGCATTCGTCTTGGTATCGACTTGCCACGACCGTGGATCCGTGGATTGGGTCTTAGTTGACGATCCGGACGATTTGCGATTTCCACGGGTGCATATGCGTATCAAATTCTACAACACTACATGTGGAATATGAAGACCGGGCCAAATATCACTTCTACGGACCATCATGGGCATTATATATTTGGTCACTAGAGATCATCCGGATCTTGCACGACGGTTGCAAAGTATGTCCGGAGGATGTGTATCCTAGATGCATGAGGTGGAAGTTCACGAAGATGATTGACGTGGATACACACCCCTCGCTCGATCGTGAGGGCAACAGTTGTGGGGTTAGTCCCGGACGACTATGAGATGAGCATGCCGATTATACGTCATCTCTATATCCGGGTGCACTGGGAGTGAACTACGGAGACCCGCTCCCATCTGTGAGCTCAGGAACAACCCCGCCCGCACTGGCGCCTCGTTCTAGAGCGGGGCCTTCACCGATGTGGGGTTAGTCGGCGATCGGTGACGCGATGCGAGGCACGCATCTTCTGTTGTTGAAGAGATTGATGAGGAGCCCGAGGAGGAGCCGGAGGAGCACGGGAGCCACGACATCGATCCGTGGGGATAGAGCGCGGCCGGACGAGGACGCCGATCGATATGGGGACGCAGATCGGGATACGGGAAGCGACGAGATGCCACGTTCCTCTTCATCTAGCGGCGGTGAGCACCACAGACGCCCGAGTCGGAGGGATCGTCGTTGGATCACGCACACGATCAATGATGTGGTTCAAGAGAATATTCAGGACTCAAGACGTGGTTTGAGTCTATGATAGAAGGGTGTCGATGTAGATGTTCGCATAGATCGAGGCATATACGCCGTCCGTCGTGGAACTACCCCACCGGCGATGCGGAGTGACGATCGTGACCGTGGCCTTCACTGCACTCCTACATCGATGTACCCCCAGACTCCTCTAGCAGATCCCGTCCTCCGCACACCACACCAGTATACACCTCATCGCCGGCCTCTCAGTGAGTATGGATCTACCTCTGGATTCATTAGCCCATCACACAGCGAGGATCCAGCTCGTCATTCCATGCCAGAGATGCCGAGACCATTGGTAAATTATCTTATTTTATATTATTGCATCATATTTGATATGTTTACTTTTTCTAACTCGTTGTTTAAACCAAAAATTAGCCAACTCGTAGAAGCGAACGAGTAAGGTTATTGCGCGCACCGAGGTCACCGTATGTGAATAGCCCGTTCCCACGTCCATTATCCGAAGATGTATTGATGAACTACCAGCGTTTCTTGATGATGAGAAATGACACGTTGGTGGTTGTTCGAGTCTCGACCGTCAACCTGTGTTCGATGGTTCGTGTATCGAAATGCCGAGAGGCCTTTTGATGTTCGGGTAAGTACGTTTTTATACAATATGCTTTATTTTTTTGAAGTACATCTACTTATATTGATATGTATCCCTAAAATAATTTTGCAGATGGTCGATCTATACATGATGTATTTGAGGACGAGACTCGACATCGGGATCGACTTATTAGATGGGTGGATTCTCATAACACAATCATCCTCGACATCGATTTTTTCGTAAGTATTGTGTCTTTAATACAATCAATATATGTTATATATGTGTAGTATCGCATCGATATGTTTTCAATGTTGAATAGATGTTTCGCAAAATTCATGGTCCGAGGTATACGCCTCCTTTCGTCCTACATTCAAGACGCGCGTGAAACACCATTGATCATTACCCCGAGGCGTTGCTCGTATGGCACCACCAACGCATTGGATTGAGTTGTCCTCGGCTTTGCCGGTCATACATCATGGTTAGATGCCACACGGTAACCTTATTTAATACAATACGTGGAAAAATTGAAATGTTGTTATGTTTATTTTCTAAATATTTATTTTATAGATCATCATCCCATGCGTCGATGACGAGCGCGTTCGTGATATGTCGCGTGGATATGTACTCGGGTCATTCGTCGTTGTTTGACTCGCGATTTGGCGGATGGACCAGATCAAGTGGATGCGAGGATGATGGACTTCTGTGCCTCAATAGATTATTGCAGCGGTTCGATATTCACTAGATGGTTCGAGAATAACTCCCACCGAATACCACCATGGAATAATGAAGCGATTATTACACGAGCTGATCCTTCGAGGTATTTCACGGAAGACGATTTTAATGATGGTCCATTTGCATGCACGATCGAGAACGCCTTATTTCGGTTCACCGAGTATCGAGCATATGTCAGTGTTGCGGTTGTAGCATATAGACATCAAATAGGTGGAAATATATTTCGCTTATGTGAGCCGAATCCGAGAGAAGAAGAAGAGAAGAGGAAGAGCATCTACTAGTGACAAGAGCATAGAGATTTTTCCATCACATGTAATATAGATTTAGATTGTGGTTCAACATGTATTTAGATTTATTAATTTCAATCTTAATTATTTAGACTCTTCAATCTTAATATATATTTCAATTCAAATTCCCTAAATTTAAAAATAAAATGAATTGATCGGTTTTTCATAAAAACCGATAGGTTTTATGAAAAATCAATTAATTTTATGATTTTACCATCGAATTTAAATTTTTATTTTCAAATAATTTAAATTTCCTAAATTTAAAAATAAATTGAATTGGATTTTATAAAAATCGATTTTTCCTAGCGGTTTGAAATAAAATTGAATTGATTTTATGAAAAACCGATCGGTTTATGAAAAAACCGATCGATCGGCTTGATGAAGAATCGGAAAATAAGTTTTATGATTTTCAAATTGAATTTCATTACGGAAATTTCGATTCATACCGACTGATTATCTTGTTTTGAAATTGGAAAAAGAATGTCGAGCTTGATTTGCGAATTTTGAAATTGGAAAAAGAATGAATGGGAGAAGAGGGTATTCTTGGGTTTGAGAATTTCAAAATGACACTGCTCAATTTTTTTTTATTAACTAGGTCATGCTACTGCCCTAGCAAATGATCAAACAATGGTTTTGGCGGGTACACACATATAACTTGGGCCCTTAAGTTAATGCGAAAACTACCAAACGACTAGACAAACCCACTAATTTAGTATTACTTTGCATAACTAGCGTATCAAACACGCCTTAACAATTAAAGCAAGCATCATTTTATTAGTATACTTTTAGGTATATCAACCATTTATAATCACTTAATTAAGCTTCATTACTCCTTACTTACATAATATGTTTCACTAACATATACATAAATTATAATTTCCTTTAATTTCTTCCCAACTTACTTTAGTATCATATGTGAGCTTAATCATCAATATTAACATCATATATTAACTTTAATATATATATATATATATAGAGAGAGAAATTAAGCACCGAACTAAAAATTTTCAATTTCAACATATGAATTTAGAAAATTCTAGTAAATTCATAGAATGCTTAAATTATCATATTAAACTCATATATCAAGTTAAGTGAATCAATATCTCATTCAATTAATGGGATGGTAAATAAGGACATGATTGTCGCGTGTGATCTGCGGATCCACACAAACCACACCTCCTACGCACGACTTGCATCGCTTGACCCCATCTCCTCCACCGATCTTTGACGGGACGTTCGGTTGGATGACGATGGCGCCCAACTTTGGACGACCACCGCCGGACCACAGCAGTGGCAATACTTCAACGGTCATGACATCGGAGGAAGCATCCAACCGGATTGGGGCGAACATGATTTACTCTGTATAGCAGCTCTACTAGCTTCTCGGCGTGGTAGTATTCTCCCACATAGTCGAAATTTGGTCATCTTTATGCCGCATAAATTAAAATTCAAGATCAAAACAATGATAAAGTTGTTAGTTATAAATTGGAATACCGTACTAAAAAATTATATTTAGTATGTAGCTCCATACCGTATAGTCAAGAATCGCATGAGAACACGGATCGATCCATGTCCCACTCCAAGCACGAGCACGATTCCGTCCCGAGATTGACATTGAAGGTTTGGTTTCGTCCTCGACTTTGAATGTGTCGTTACTTTTGGGCACTATAGTATACCGGCGTGATCTCTCCAGCCCGCCCGTATCTTGCGAACGACCTTCGGGTTAGGTCAAGAGGGTATGCTCTTGCCGCTTCAAGTCTTTGATCGAACCATTTTTCTATGATATGACGAATCGCTCAACCATAGAGCAATGGGCAATCGTCTTGCCCACAACAACCGAGCATTGAAGGACTCGGCAATGTTGGAAGTCAAAAGGTATAGCGCCCACAGTGGCACTTTGATCTCGCCCACTTCTCAACTCCTACCTCGTCAACTTGCCATACGCACCACCGTGGGTCTATCTTTAGGCACGAGGACTTTAACATGTTCATTGCTTTGTCAAACTCCGCCTCCCGATATGCATAAGCCGCCTTCGTACAATGCCACCGACGGTTTCCCAAAAGGCGTGATTTTTTCAACGGATGGTAGTAGCATAAGCGTGGCGTTCTCGGGAAAGACATTTTTCACAAAGATTGGATATATCGATGCGCGCATCGACACAATCAACGCCTCGAATTCGATCGGTAAGCGGTCTTCACGTGTTCCGTAAACCAAGTCCATGATAAATCATTCTCGATCGGACCAATTCCATAAGCCAATGGAAAAACTTGCTCGCTGTCGTCCTTCGTAATAAAGAACAAACAATATACCCTTATCATGCCCTTCAGTGCGTGCCATCCACAACAATAACAGCCTCACGCACAACGTGTAACCGAGTCGAACGGAACCGAAGCGCCACAAAAGATGGCGAAACGACCATCCGGTCCAATATCCAAGTCAATCAACGAACCAGATTAGTTGTCCGCAACATGTGAAGATAACCCGGTAGCATCGACAGATTGTTCATACCACCATATATCATCTCGATTGCTCTATTACGAGCTCTCACCGCGACAAGATATGACGCCGCACGCCATACTCGTTGTAACTCGCCATAATCGATCTCGGCTTAACGACTTCACCGCCTCGCGTATTTTTCGCTATGTATGTTGCAATCACACGGGCTTTGACCTTGCGCGTTTCGGTATTCACGAGATCATCTACACAGGTGTGTACGGCATCAAACTTGCGCACAAACCAAAAACCACCCTGTTGCGATGCGCGCAATAGAAACGGACACTGATCACGATATATCGCATTTGAACGTAATCCGGTGCGGTCCGATCGCGAATAACAAATTTCGCTCTTTGTTCCATGTGCCACAAACCGATCGATATCTTAAGGTCCACCTTGTTGTCGAAGATGGAACCTTCGTCACTCATCGGGGTTCTGAATAGAGTCAAGAGGACTAGCAAAAGATTGTTCAAGCCTCATGAGGAATAACAGAGCTAGCCAATTGCTCATCTCTTCCATTTGTTCTACCTCGAGTCCCCTGCTACCCTTGCGTGTTGCTCTGCATAATCATCCCAAGTAATTTTTCTATTCCACCCTCTCGACGTATCCACGCATCAAATTCTACAAACGTGCCAGAGATCACATTTGCAGCCGCACGCCCTCCTCCTCCTCCTCCTCTTCTTCATCGACGATGTTTGTTCTTCACCGTCGACGACGATTAAATCATCATCACCGCCGTCAACGATCGCGTCAGCCACTTCGGCCACATGTTGCGGCACTTCTTGAGGTGTATCTTGCTCAAACCAATTATATGCTCCAAATTGTTGTGTGAATGACTCATCCAGAGATGAGTATTGTGAAGCGTAGTCATCTGTTGTATCACGTGGTTGCTCGAATTGTGGCATATATGCTTGTGTTCGGTTGGGGCCGACGCCCAGTATGTCACATACACCTGGTTGGGCATAAATCTCACAATCGAGCTAGGCGATCATCGGTAGTCAAAAGTGATTTGATAAGTCTACCACCGAGATCTCGATATATAATGTATTTGGTAGTCAAAAGAATTTGCTCCTGAAGGAATTAATGCTTTCTAAACTCCCAATAAGTGCATTATCATCCGAACATAGGTATATGATGATGCTTGCCGCGATAGTTCAAACAATCATCCCAACATCCTCCATATCTAATGATAATATTCTTCCACCCCGACATCTAATTAAATCATACAAATGCACAATAATTAATTAAAAATTCATTAATTATAAAACAAACATCTAAACTAACTAATACAAATTAAATATAAAAAAGAACATTGATCACAAATGTTTAATAATAAGAACAATAAATTATAAACTAAACTAAACTAAATGAAAATTTTAAAAATGAACGTGTATAAATCGTGATTCACCTAAACTAAATCAAATAATAATTCACATAAACTAAATAAATAATACAAATCAAATAATAATTCACATAAACTAAATAAATAATACAAATACACAATAATGGACGTGTATAAATCTCTAAACTAAATAATAATTAAATATTATAATTCATCGGCACGGATATAACTAAACTAAATTAAATAATAATTCACCTAAATTAAACTAAATGTTATAAATTAAACTAAACTAAACTAAACTAAACTAAATTAACTATAATTTAATTCAACTACAAAATCATAAAAATTTAATTTAACCCAACCCCACCCCCACGACCAACCCCACCCCCCACTACCAACCCCACCCCTCTGCCAACCCCACCCCATGCCAACCCCACCCCGCTGCCAACCCCAACCCGTGGCCAACCCCACCCCACCCCGTGGCCAACCCCACCCCGCACGGCCAACCCCACCCCCACGGCCAACCCCACCCAGCGGCCAACCCATACCAACGGCTAAACTAAAAATTCAACTACTGATCTAAACTAAACTAAAATTAAACTAAACTAAACTATTTAATTCATCTAAACTATTTAATTCATCTAAAATTCATAATACAAAGACGGTTAATTAATTATTCATACAAATTTAATTCATCTAAAATTTAATTAATTATTCATACAAATGCACAATGGTTATAACCCTAAATAATTATTAATTGAAATTAATTAAAATTCACCAAAATTCATCTAACAATAATTAAGGAATCATATATATAACAAATACATCAAAATATTGAAATTACCTTTATAATCCACTTATCCACTTAGAGAGCGAGAGCGAGCGAGTTATAATCCACTTAGAGAGCGAGAGCGAGAGCGAGAGAGAGAGAAGGCGAGAAGCGATAAAAGAATTCAAGAAAAGAATGAAATATATGTATAATTTGAAATATTTATTGGCGTAGAGTTGTTGATCAAGTAAATTCAACGATGAAAAGTTGTGTAGAGTTGTTGATCGAAGTAAATTCATTGATGAAAAGTTGTTGATAAGTAAATTCAGTGATGAAAAAGTTGTTGATCGAATTAAATTCACTGAAAAAGTTGTTCATCATTAGTTGTGTATTTAATTTACAAAAAGTGTTGATAAAATCATATAATTAATAATTAATAATTAATAATCAAATTCAATTTATAATTAATTTATAATTAATTAATAAATTCAGTATAATTAATAATTAATAATTAATGATAAGGATTTAAATTTATAAATAATTAATAAAATTAACGGCGGCCAACCCCTAGGCGCGGCCAACCCCTAGGCGCGGTTTATAATTAATTTATAATTAATTAATAAATTCAATATAATTAATAATTAATAATTAATGATTATAAATAATTAATAAAATTACTACGGCCAACCCACGGCCAACCCGAGGCGCTGCATGCTGCCAACCCACCCCACCCCTCACGCCCAACCCCGGCCAACCCCCAAGGCCAACCCCTCCCTCACGGCCAACCCTCAAGGCCAACCCACCCCACCCTGTATGCCAACCCACACCCCACCCCTAGGCGGCCAACCAGGCCAACCCTCCGCTGCCAACCCACACGGCCAACCCCACCCCACCGGCCAACACCACCCCACTGGCCAACCCACCCCACCGCCAACCCCACCCCACCGCCAACCCCACCCCACTACCAACCCACCCCACCGGCCAACCCACCCACCTACCAACCCCATCCCACGCCAACCCCACCCAAGGCGGCCAACCCACCCCTTTAATTTAATTTAATTTAATTTAATTTGTACAATTTAATTTAATTTAATTTAATTTAATTTTACAAATTATAACTTTAGTTTAATTTAATTTGTAAATTAAATTAAATTAAATTAACGGTTTTTGATTTGATTGATTATTGAAATGATTGTGTCTTTCTGCGGTCGTTGAAAATATATTTAAAAATGAAATAGGTATACACGGCATTGTTTTTTGAGATTGGATATATACTGATTCAAGTTTTAAAAAAGTGTATTTCCATATATTTCCACAATAATTAATATGTACTCCTTCAATTCTTTTTCAAGTTAAATATTATCAAATTACATAAATAAAAAATAGATAAATTTATATTTTGTGACCTCATTAGTTATTATTATAAATATATTCATATAACTAATTTTACATATTAAAGTGTATAAACTTAATATAATTAAGATTTTATATATAATATCATATCTGATTATGAATATTAAGGCATGACATTATTAAAATTATTTGTCAATGTCTATATTAGATTGCTTGATGCATTGTGTGATGATAGTAAACTTATTTTGATTGTCAATCTCTTATATTTTTATGTATATCATAGCAATATTACATGTAAATACAGCCTTACCATAAATAAATCATAAATCCGAGAAATAAAGTGAAAAATGTAGGTCGGCCATCGTACACCAGTCTACATCACATTCATAAAGCTACCCCAGTCCACCAAATAAAAGATAAAACTTCAAAAATAAAAAACAAAAGAAATTCATATTTTTTGATGACCTAAGTTGGTCAACATATCCAAAGTCATTCTTATATTTTGTAAGCCAATTGGTGCATTGAGATTTTCTGGAGATAAATTTAAATTCTTAACATTAATAGTTAAATATACTCATTAATAAATAATAAAAATTATATTAAATTTATTTATTTATTCACCATATTAATAGAGTCTAATATTGTTATATTTCCACCAACAAACCACAACTCTTTCTTCTTTATAATTTAGTATTTCACACATTTATTTGTAGTTCTATTTATGTATTTTAAATTTTATATTCCAAATCATGTAATTGTCATTTTGTGAATAAATTAAGTATCAATATTTTAATTATATGGTGATATTTTAATTAGTTATGATTTTATATATAAAACAATTTATATATTTTTGTTAGATATTTTAAATTAAATCATATTATCATGAATAATATTTAGTTAAAAATAAAGCAAAAAAATATAATTTAGATTGAATTGGTATCATTGATGAGAATAAAAATTAAATTAAGTTGTGAATTATGATGTAAAGGAAAGAGAAATATATATTTTATTAAATGATTGGATTGTGATTGGTCATGAATCATGAATGGGTGGTATATAGCCTCACCAGCGGATCCCCCAAATTGTGGGAGAGAGGAAGTCTTCCCCTAGAAGAAGAAGAAAACTCCGCATATGAAAATAAACAAATAAATTACAATTAATAGTAGAGACAAAAAAATTTATGAAAATGTTATTTATCCATAAACTAACAAAGTTTATTGGATGGAGCAGTGAAAAAGTTGAAATATAAATTGGCTATCATCGCCATGAGGTGGAGGCGAGCAAGAATCTGATTGGCGGATTGAGAAGGATGAGCCAGAAGAGATAGGTTTTGTTCCTCACTCTGTTACTGTCCCTGCAACAAGCTGCGTCCTTCACTTTGAATAGCTCAAACTATATTTTTTTCATTTCTTTTTCGCATGCATTACAAGAATAAATGGAAAGCTATTTCATTTTATTGAATCATTTGAATGACTCAATTTTATTTATTTATTGGTGAAGTGTGAGAGATTAGCAAAAATATATAGAGGTAGCGTTGTAAATGAGACATGATTGTTATGAGGTGGCGTTGTAAATGAGGCGAGCAAAAATCCGATTGGCGGCTTCAGAAGGATGAGCAGCATCCCAGAAGAGGTACTCATCTCTATTGGGACATGGCACTGTATCTCTAAAACACAAAGGTTTTGTTCCTTTTCCTGTCTCACTCCTTCCACAACAAGCTTTGTCCTTCACCTTGAACCCTGCGTTTTTTAAAACATGTTTATGTTTTTTCCTTGTTAATTTAATTCAACTGTACATATTGGTTCAATGAATTTATTACCGTAGGCCTCAGCATTGGCGTACAATTGTATGAACACTTGAAATGATGGGGCGTACACGAATCGGGATTCGGGGTAGTTGAAGTTGAGTTGGTGCACCAGAGGTTTGAGCCGCCTATTGAACATTGTTATCATCTTATTTAAGGTGGCGTTACACTCTCTATTCTGAATTCTTAGAGGCCCGCAACCTATAGGGGAAGCCTCTGATATGATGAACTTTCTCAGCCCTGTACCTTGGATTTCCTGCAAAACAAAAGTACACTTTCTTAATCAATTCCGATCCCCCATTAACTGATTAAATCTTGTTACGTAGTTACCAATATATGTTTTGTGTAGCGGTTTATAAGGAGATCAGCAAACTGGTGAAGATTGTAGATGCGGCTGTTTACGGAGGACTCAGGTTGCAAGTAGTTGTTAAGGTAGTCATTAGCTCCAATATCCACAATGACCAACGCCCTTGCCAAATACGTGCTTACTTCATTCTCTTGCATTTGGCGTCTCAGCTCATCCACTGTTTTCTTCAAGTTGCTGATCTGATCGGCTAGTGGCACTATGCGGCCCTGTGTTCATCAAATATTATATTCAACAGCACTTACTATTACTAATTATACATATGCAATTAAGTAGCGTTATACAAAGCGGTATCCTGTGTCGCTAAGAATTCCTGCACCGGCTGAAGCATAGTTCACTCCTCTTAGAATGCTCGCGTCTTTCGCACTAACATCTGCATACGATGGAAGAAGAGGAAGCCCCACCATCTCGGCTACATGCATGTACAGTACAACAATATATTATATATACTTACTTGTTGACTTTATTATGTATAGGGTAAATGTCAATTTATGTCCCAATATTTCGTAACTTTTTAGTTAATGTTTCAACGTAAATACATTATTATTTTAGTCCCTAACATTTCAAAAAAAAATCATGTCCTATCTATCGAATGGAATGATGATTCATGCTTTCATTCTGAATCTATGCTTGATAAAGATTTTTACAGTAGAAATCACCATTCTCGAAATAATAATTATTCTCATGAATATGAGATTAGTCATTTCACTTATCCCTTTACCTATTCCCGTAACATGGGATTCATTTAATTTAATTTTTTATCTAACAAAATTAATTTTTTTTCCTTATGATATGAATAATAATAATAATAGATAATAATAATGATAATAAAATAATATTATTTATAATAATAAATAAATAATAGTGATTAATAATAAATAATTATAATAAAATAATAGTAATTAATAATATCAATAAATAAAATTATTAATTAATAATATTGATAAATAATAATAATAATAATAATAATAATAATAATAATATAATAAATTCATAATAATTATAATAATAACAACAATGAAAATAGTAAAATTATAATAGTAGTTACTAATGATAAATATAATAACAATACAATAATAATAATTATTATTATTATTATTATTATTATTTATTATTATTATTATTGTTCTTATTATTATTATAACATAAGTTATAAGAATAATATATAGTTATTTCATTTCATTTATATTCGTTCATTCTTTATATGTATGAGTCATATGAATCATATGTTTATTCCATTTCATTTCTATCATCATTTCATTTCAAAGTCCATTTCAATTATGCGTATCGGCCACCACCTTACGTGGCTGCAGGAGAGCCATGTTGGGCGTAAAAGAAGAAAAAATGTATAAACACGTAAAAGCTTACAAAAACAATAGAAAAACCCCCAAAACTCCCGCTTCGAGATTGTTTTTATGTCGTTATGCTGAGTTTTTACACATTTTTTTCTTTTACTTAATTGGTGTGGCGTCGAACATGGCTCTTTGACATCCATGTAAATGTTTTTCGCTGGAAATCGATCGGCAGAGCATTAATTAAAATTTTCTAAAACATTAGGGATTAAAATATCAATATACTTACATTAGAACATTAATTAAAATCACAAAAACATTATCTTATATATATATATATATATATATGATTGTGTGCGTACCAATGAAGTCTATGACGATTTTGCCGTTGCAGAATCTCCCAGTAGGGCCTGCACTAAAATCTATACCATTAGGCAGGAAGTCAGCTTTTGCAAGACTGTCCACACTCCACAAAATACTTGTTGTTTCCGGGATCTGTTAGTGAATCTCCGAATACGTACATCGCTGTATATTTAGCAGCATCACTATTTGCCAACAAAGCTGTGATCAACACCAGAATCATCACACATGATGGACTTTCATCTTCTTCTTTTTCTAATTCTATTGTGTGCGCATGTTTTCTTCCATTCTTACTCTATTTATATGAGTATATCCCAGAGAATTAACTTTTTTCGTACCTAGCTAGCTGTATACTTGCTACGTTCCCACTAAATACAGCTTGCAATTTGCTGTGTGTTTAATAATGCAGTGCTGCCTTTGTACGCCGCATACTACTACCATAGATTTATGAGGTCATTCAACATGATTTATATATATATATCGACGGACAAGTACAATATAAGAGACCCTTAATTTAAATTTACATAAGAGCCATCTGCTGTACATTTATTGGATGGCAATCTGAGGGGGAGCCCGAATAAGCTCGTTCTGCCAGAATTTGGTTCACTGCTTCTGTTGGATGAAAAGCGTCCCAGAAAACATGTTGCTTTCTGTTATTGCAAGGCACAGAAAACGGGAGGCACGTTATCTGCCCTCGGTTTCTTCCTATTCCACAGCACCCTCTGTCTGTCACATTGAACCCTGCAACACATGACATGTATCATCAACTATTAATTAATTACCTAGCTAGCTCATCATATATATACATAGTATAATTGGAAAAATAAAAAGGAAGCAAAAAAATGATGGCTGTTTTTACCATAAGTTTTGGCATTGTTGAGTAGGTCAACAAATGCTCCAAACGTATTACCATAGGCAAATATAGTCCCATTATTGTTTTTATACTTGGTGTTTAGATCATCAACTAGAGATTGGAGTCGATGGTTGAAGATGGCTGCTACATCATTCGCGTAAGCAATGCACTTTCCTGGTGGAGCAGCGCCCGTGGCTAGCTGATTAGGGATGCAGCCGAGAGGTCCAATGCCTCCCAGCAGAAATTTTCGGAGGCCTAAGCTGCGCAGCGTCTGCAAAATAGCTAGCCAATTAATTTAATTATAAGCAGCCAGCTTAGCTAGTAAGGCAACAAGTGAGATCATGTTCATATGTTCACACCAAAATCTGCCTTGTGTAGCGATTAATGAGAAGATCAGCATAATCTTTAGGGTTGTAGATGTAGCTGGTTGCATAGAATGAAGGCTGCAGATAGTTATTAATGTAGTCATTGCTGCCTAGAGACATCAAAACTAGTGCCTTAGCCAAATAATTGGTCAATTCTTCATCTTCCATTTGGCTCTTCAGCTCACTCAAGGTGCTCTCAAAGTTGACAACTTGTTCAGACAAGCTGAATCTTTCACCCTGTCATTCATGAAACTCTAAATTTGATAAAAAAGAACTAAATTAATTAAACAGAAACCTTTCGCTACGAGTTCAGACAAGCTATTATATAGAGTAAGTACAAGATATCGCCCCGTCTCTTCAAGAATCCCTCCTGCAGCTGATGCATAGTTCACTCCTCTAACAGCATTTCTTCCGGTTGCAAAAGGACTTGTGTAAGGCGGCAGAACAGGAAGCCCCAACAACTCTCCTACACAAATCAAGATTATGGTGATATATAAGTCTTGAGTAATATATATTAATGTTAGCTAGCTCTCACCAAGATAATCTACAAAAGTTTTGCCATTGCAAAATCTTCCTGAAGGCATCCCACCATAGAAATCGACTCCGTAAGGCACGTAGTTCGCCTTCGCCAACGAATTCAAGTAGTTGTTGTTACCTGGATCAGTCAGTGAATCGCCAAAGGCAAACATTGCAGTCACCTGCGATGCTGCTGCGGTTGAACAAATCAGAATCACCGTCATTAAACTGAAATCCACACAATACTTTGTGCATTCAATCTCCATGATGATCTTCATTTTAGTTAACAGTGTTAAACTACTAATAATGAACTCGGCGCAGACGCTCAACCTTTTTCTTGAGGAAAAATAGGCTTCAAATACTGCTTTTCAGCCTATTTCTTTGCTTTTCTGTTACCTCTTGTTTGTCATCTTCCACAATTTTTTAGGGGCTGTTTTTCCCTTGTCAATGAAATGCATTTCTTGCCATGCTCTTCTTCTTGGAAAAACTCCACATCTGCTCTTCTGTTAAAAAAATGCTTTTCACATGATAAAATGACAAATTAAGTAATCAAATTTGATGTATGTTATCATCGGGGTTGGATCCAATAAGAACTCATCTTTTTTGAGAACTTGAGAACTATGCACAGACGTATAAAGTTGATGAATAAAATCTATAAAGTTGTGCACAACAAAAACATTCTAAAATTGTTGCACAACAAAATAATTTTAGAAAGTTTTCGTTATGCACAACTTTATATCGTATTGTGCATCATCTTTAACATCTTATGCATGGTTAGCAAAAAAGATGCAGTTCTCATTTGATCCACTCTCTGTTATCATTATTTTTAATTATCAGTATAAATGCATTTTTCGTATTTATTATACATTAATTTTCATTGAATCAGAGCTACTATAATTAGGGGTGGCTAATCGGGTCGGGTTGGGTACCCTACCAGAAAAATTCGGGTACCCGATCCCGATTTCCCCTAAAACCAATACCCAATCCCGACCCGTTTTATTTAGTCGGGTACCCTAATACCTGACTCGGGTATCCGGATCAGGTATAGGGTACCCGAAAACACCCGAAAATTCAGAATCCTCAAATAGCTTCTTCTTCTTCTTTTTCGATTCCATCTATTTGTAGCAATTATGACAACAAGATATGGAAATATCATGCACACCAAATAAGAAAAGGTTACGACGTGGGACATGCAATGGGTCTACACTTGACTGGAGTAAGAGAAGAGAGAAGAGAAAAGAGGCGAAGAGTGCAGGGAGAAGATTCAGAAGAATGCAGGAAGAAGAAGAGAGCTTGAAAGAAATTTAAGATTCAAAAATATAGAATTGCAAGAAAAAGGATAACGTGAATTTGTGAGTTATGACAACTCAATCAACAATCATCATTACATCACATTAGAAAAAGTAAAAAAAAAAGGTATGCGGGTTAGGTTGCGGAGCAGTAGAGCAGCAAAGAAAATTTGACAACTAATGTACCAATTTTTGGGGTATGTGCCATAGAATAAAAGGAATCTAAACAAAAATCAATGCGTATTATTTGAATATTAGGGTATTCGGGTATATCCGATTACCCGACGGGTATACCCAATACCCGATTTTTCAAGACATATAGTATCCGATACTGGGAATCCGAATACCCGATCGGGGTCGGGTCGGTCGGGTAATACCCGATACCCGATATCCGATTAGTCACCCCTAACTATAATGTGCTACAACTTTTTTTTTTTCACTTCTAGCTAAGAGTACTGGAAAGTGCTATAGCATTTACGTGAACTACGTCTTACAAGTACAATTAATAAACTTGAAACTTACCAACTAACAAGTACATTATATATTTTGCATATCTATACGTGCATCAGTAAATGTAAAATCAATCAAACATATCTACTCAAATAAAATAAAAAATCAAATATATTATGTCGGATTTCAAGGGAAAATATAAGTTATTTTCTTGCAATGAAATTTAAAGAGATGGTTATTGGGGATTTCACAGAATTGCTTGAATGTCTAAAATTGAAAGTATTGACTAATGGGATAGTTGCATAAAAGTAAAAGAATATCAATATTTATTTTAGGATTAATAGTCATGATAACATAAATGATTGATTAGTCGGGAATTTGGTTCGAACCATTGTTTTGATTATATTCCAAAATCTTAATTGAAAAGATATATGAAAATATATTTTCCCAATAATAAGTTAATTGTGCAATGTCTGTAAGTCAGATCTCTTTGTTGAAGTTGTACCTAGCTTGATAGACCCATTGTCTAGAGAAAATTGGTATTGAAGACATTCAGTCAAGAGATCGAGTTAACGTAGTCAGAAGCATCAAGCATCAAACATCAAACTTAAAGCAACACCAGCTAAAAGCATCATACAAAAGTCAATGATAAAAGATATGCCATCAGAAATGCTAAGTTTATGAAAGGATTCAGTAAACCTGTGATTGTCAGGTAAGCTGATGATCAAATAACTCTTAAGTCTTGTCTAGGAAGATATATGAAGTTTATAAAACTTAGAGACTCATCGAAAAAGCTCGTCCATATCTAGAGTCAATCGTAGTCTTGTCGCATATCAAATTATCATATGAAGTTAGAAGAGTCAACGAAGGTCAACACGCGATCAGACGTGAACTCAGATGAAAATCGAAGACAAATGAAGAAGAGTCAGATATACTGATAATTGAAAGAAGCTCTTATTTGACTCACAAATGGACAAAGCACAAGACGACAAGTTTCAACATTAATATTTATCAGACTAAAGTTAGCATTTCAAATTAGTTTCTTCCAACGGCTAGTTTTGTTCAACTTCATATATAAAGTGAGACTTTTCACCTGGAACAAGAGATATAGAGATGCTAAAGAGAAGATATCTCTAAGGCAGTGATATTTGAGAGCTAGCACTTATATGCTTTATGTTGTAGGAGCTTTGTCATAACATAGAAGACACGACAAACAACTCCATCTTTCGTTCCAACTCCAAAGAGACTAGGACACAATTCAGTTCTTGAATATACAAGGTTTTCATCACTTCGTCTATGGTGAAACCACTTAGGTTTAGTTATTCTTTTATCTAGACTTCTCTTACTTTGTAAAATATGTAATAGAGCTTAGACGAGTGTTGTCTATATTTATATTTGTTCTTCATTGTGAATGCACACTTGAGTAGTTGGAAATATATTTCTAACCAGTCCAAAATAAGGAAGAAGCCGTGAATAAGCACAAAGTGTAACCGATGAAAGCAATGGCGATGAGTAACCTTAACGTGAAGTGGGTGGAAACAAGGAATGAGATAGGTCTTGGATTGACAACCCAAAGACAGATGATCTTAAGTTCATGGGATTTGAAGTCACTTTTCTTGGAAGTATAAAACAAAGAATTTCTTAAATTAAGGAATTCACATGTTCGTCAGGTTGTGGACGTAGGAGAAGTTTTTTCGAATAATGTGAAAATCTTTGAGTTTTTTACTGCTTTGATGTTTATTATTTAAGCTCCGTTTTACTTTCAAGATCTTATAGTTCTCTGAGTTGGATCATTTTTTTTTATCTCATCTTGTTTGACTTAGTTAATTCTTATTTGACTGTTCCGAACAAGCTTTCTGGGTAGAGTTAGTTTAACCTTTCTATTCCATCACCATCCGCACATACACTGAGCTTCAGCTTAAGGTCTCGTTGTTTGATAATCCATATCACTCAGTTAGTATGTCAACTAACTCAATCACTCTTTTGTTAAGACTACTGAACTTGCGGAAGTTTTCAATCAGGTGTATTCTCCTCATACACCTGACACTATGTTACCGGGACCCAACATGATTAATTATATTTCACATGCGGCTATACATCACAAAATAAATAAGTAAAACATAAATTATCAAAATTTTGCAATTACAACATCAATTAAAAACTTGGTGAAATTAAGTTACCTTTCTCTAGCAATAATCATTTCATATGTTAAACTTCAAACTATTTTGGCATTCTCAATTATAGAAAATATTAGAAATATTTTTTTAAATAATGAACTATCGATTTTCTATCAATTGTGCCTATATTTTTTCGTTTCAAAAATTGACGTGATTCGTCGGATTGTCATAGTGCATTTAACAATCCGACGATGTCGTTTGTGGTATATAAGTTTTTAAAAATAATTAAATACATTGTGACAATAAAGCAACCTATATCAATTTTCTGGAGCTAAAAAATGGACGAGTGACACAATTAATACAAAATCTTTAGTTCAAATTTTTAATAATAATTTTTGAGTAAATATCAATTTAAACCTTGAACTATACATGTTTTATCAAAAATATCACGAACTTTCAAAAATATCTATTAAAACCTCAAACTATCATATTTTGTATCGAAAATATCCTAGTTTTGGGTTTTAATGTGTATCAAATATGATAGTTTGGGGTTTTAATAGATATTTTTGAAAGTTCAAGATATTTTTGATAAAACATGTATAGTTCAGGGTTTAAATTGATATTTATCCATAATTTTAATAATTCAAAATATAATTGATAACACTAAAATAATATGAGATTGAAAGTAATATTTGCTTAATATATATGTATTCGTTTAATTATGTCTAAAAAAATTTAGAGTTACTATTTTGTTATAAAATGTTATTAGATCCTAGAACACGTCAATGTGTTTATATATATATATATATATATATATATAGAGGAGTGATCAAACGCGAACTCCAACTTTTTGAGAACCAAGAACTAATGTGATCCATTCATTTTTATAATCTAATGGTCAAGATTAATTATAAATAGTTAATTATCCCCATAATTTAATGATAACCACATTTTAGTGGAAGAGACACCATAGTTAGGCTGTCGGCTATATGAAATGGATTTGCCCTAAAATCAAGGTTTATTAATTCTAAAATTAGGGTTTATTAATTCAAAATTAGGGTTTATTAATTCAAATTTATGGTTTATTATTCACAATTAGGGTTTATTAATTCAAAATTAAAGTTTATTATTCACAATTAGGGTTTATTAATTCAAAATTAAGATATATTAATTCAAAATTATTATTTATTAATTTACAATTAAAATTTATTAAACTAATTAATTTTAATTAAATTAATTTAAACTAATTAATTAATTAATTAGTATTAATTATTTATTAATTAGCAGTGGTTTCACCGCGTGAGCGCCGCACAGAGACCACCTCTTATAATGTTGACGATGTTACCGCTTATTTACATTCAAGATGTATTTGTATATTGATTTTCAGTAATTATTCTCGTATGCATAATTACTACGATTATATGCATAACACCATGAATTACATGAACATAACAATGAATTGGAATGAATAGCATGCACAAGAACTATGATTATATGAATAACACATGAATTATATGAACAACGAAAAATAAAATGTGAAATATCCAAATAACGAAAATTTAGGATTTGACTATTTTTATCATTAATAATTATGTGTCGTCCGATCTTACTTAATCTAACGGTAGTTATTGGTTCTTAGTTCTTATCTAAGAGGTGGTACTCTCTATAACCAACCCCTATATATATATATATATAAAAGATGATTAACCTGAAAATCTTTTTTACCATACATATGTAAGAATAAAAAAAAGGTGATATAATTATAAAATTGATAAATTTGTTGAGAAAATTATTGAATCCAAAAAAATAAATTTTTCACTCCACATATAATTTGAATCTTGAAGAACATTCCGAAATTTTAGATTTAATAATTATTCCAACGAACGTGTTATCATAATAAATTTATTTTATTTATAATAAATTTTATAATTTTTAATTCTCATAATAAAATAATTTTTATTTCAACTTCACTATATTTTTTTAAACGAAAACATTTTGAGGGAGTAAATATTTCGGGGGAATCATTCAATCATATATCTGCAAATATGTATATTTTGAAAACTGAAATTATTTTGCGAATCACATCCAAACATAGTCTAGAGACCTCCCGCCACGTCATACTGTTCCTTCACCGCCTTATTTTCATTTTTTAAACTAGCTTATTAGTTGACTGACGACTCATCGTCTATAATTCAGTCAGGTCATTTTGAACTATTACATTTCTGCCACTACTCTCCTTGTTCAAACTTTTCAAGGAGGTCATTTTTGTCAATACCTCATCAATCATCAATTTATCATACTCATTAAGACTAATAAATTGTATATAAAAAGACTAATAATAAATAACTTGCTGACTAAGCATCTTGCAATATTTCCGTTGATTATCATAGATCTTTTCTTAATTCACTGACCATATTCAATTAATTTATATTTAAATATATAAGGAAAATCTAAATTTAATTTGATTTGGTTTGGTTTGGTTTTGAATATGTAGTCATAAATCTATAATAAAAAGGATGCATGTACAAGTATTTCGTTTCTTGCTTACTATCAATTTGAATAAATGCTGTATATCTGCCCTCTCAATTATAGACCGACTTATAAAGTTGCCCAAACTTATTAGTCACGACGATCGAGGGACACTGCAAAACTTAAAAATTATATAAAAGTACAAAAAAGCCCCGAAATCCCAACTTCACCAACCAAACCCTAATCTCTCGAACCCGCCGAAACAAGCGCTCCGCTTTTCCCTCTTCTCCTGCTCTGCGTCTCTTTTCCCTCCGTTTCCTCCTACGGATCTTCCTATTCCTCTTCTTCTCCGTCTTCTTCCTCCATTTTTTTTGTTTAAGTTATTATTTAAAACTAATCTATAACCATTACTGTATCCCTCCTGTACGTCAATATTGGCCGTCCGATCTGTGATTGATCCAGATCTAAGACGAGGATTCGTTTCTGTAGCCCCACGCGCGAAGATCTGACGGAAGAATCATGGTGGTGAACGGGAGGCCGACCAAGCGGCTGGTCAAGAGGAGAGTCACTGCCGATCTCAGTGATTTCCTCACGTTCCCGAGCGCCGGCGATCTAGAACCGCCGGCGGCCGCCAAGCCGTTCAGGATCACTGTTAGGGCGTTCCTGACGAAGCACGCGCTCCTCCCTCCCCCTTCGTCGCTCTTCCCTCACCTTCTCACCTGGCAGATCCTCTTCCGCGTAGGCGACCTAGCCGTAGACGACGGCGGACCAGCCATCGTCTGCTTAGACGTCGTGGAGGAGGATGTTGCCAGATCCAGATCCGTTTATTGCGACCAGTGTCGTGTCGTTGGTGAGTTCCCAACACCGAGTCAGGCGCGCTGACTCAGTTGATTTTTTTAATTCTTGCCGTGGCAGTGCTAATTCCAGATTTTCTTTTAGTTAAATTATTGTTAAGAATTGAAAGCTCATTGGTTTAAGCGCTCGTTTTTGGTCAAGGCGGAAACACCAACTCGAATGTAGAAATATTCGTTTTTGGGTGGGAAAAATATTTACCGAAATATTTCGCGGTATTAGTTGGGGAGGGGGCGGGGGGATATGATTTGCGTATTAGCGGATAAGTATACGTCCATCATGTTGTAATTTGTGGACGACCGATGCTTTTTGGAGCTATTATTTGTTTTATTTTTCTTGTTTTTTATGAGGGGGATAATAATACTCTTGCCGAGAAACTTAATTTGATATTTTCCACAGCGCAGATTACAGAATTAAGTTTGATTATGGGTGGAAGTGGGACCGACATGTCTTTGTGCATAGGTGGAAAGCTGATATCGTAGTCTTGGCCCATCAAATTTAAATTAAATGTAAAGAGAAAACAAACTAAAAAGAAGTGGGCTTGTGGGCCACGTTCCTTATGATGTGTTCCCTTTTCGCCTAACCTACTTCTATTACGAAATTCCTAATAGATGTTTTCTTTTCCTAAACTACCCCTATTAATCAGCTGTCCATTAGCATCACTGGGAGGTTAGAAGTGTCTCTTCGTTCGGTCTTTTGTTTTTAGGATAAGTCAACAACATAAAACGTGAAGATTATCTAACAATATGAGTATTAACTTTCAGCATAGATTCTGAATTTCGCGCCTTTTTATTTATTATTATTTATTTTTATGTGAATCTAATTATTAATTGATCTAATAATTAATTGTTGAAGATGGTTAATTGTCGGGGATGAGGCAGAATTGCTCTGTTAAATTTCCTGATCGTGTTTTGTGTTTGTGTTAGGGTGGAGTAGCAATCCCGTCAGCGCAAAGCGATATCATTTCATTATTAAAGCTGATGGAAATTCTATCGCTGGCTATAATAAGACGTGTGCTGGCTGTGGTGACCCCCTTCATATGACTGATTCCAGGTAGAGATAACCTTTACTCGTGGGGTATTCAAGATCTTTTCATAACTTTCGTCTACTTTATGCATCTATGGAGTTTGTCTGAGATTTGGCTATTCTGGCAAGGATGAACTCGTAGTGTATATATGCAAGTTAATGGGTTGGCTATGTGCTGCTGCTTTTTTACTCTAACTAATGGCAATCATAATATTTTTGTTAAATGCTAGTTTTACTGATCGTGTTCTGTCTAATTTGGGAAAATAATTGTGGGATTCATGATTGTAGTTTATTGTTCTGATATATGAATTGTTCCTCCAGATGCAAATCATGCAATCATGTAATGACAACGGAAGATGTCGAAGACTGGATGTATCAACAACTAGACAACACGACACATCTGTTGCATGGTGTCATTCATGCAAACGGCTATGGCCATCTTCTTAGAGTAAATGGTAGAGAAGGTGGATCCAGGCTTCTTTCGGGACGACATATAATGAATTTCTGGGATAGGCTTTGCAAAATGCTGGGAGTCAGGTGGGGATTTCTCCATTTTTCTTTCCGACCATAGCTGATTTATTCAGCTTTTGGCATCTTCTTTCGTACAATGCAGTAGGAACCTCATACTTCTGCTTTTATGGATGATCAGAAAGGTCAGTGTGATGGATGTGTCGAAGAAGAATGGGCTGGAGTTCCGTTTGCTTCATGCTGTGGTTAAAGGCCATCCATGGTATGGAGATTGGGGCTATCAGTTTGGTGCGGGCAGTTTCTCGTTGAACCTGGATGACTATAAGATGGCAATTGAGAATCTTTCCTTTTTGCCATTGTCTTCCTTTCAAGCTCAAGGAAGAAAGCCTCGGACGCGCCTGCAGGATTTAATATCATTTTACCAGTCCATATCTGAACGGGAGCTTGTAAACATCCGAGACCTGTTCTGTTTCCTGATGGGTTTGATTCACGATCGCCATCAGTACCCTGTAAGGGCGGATGAATCTCCTTGCAAGAAACATAGGACTTGTAACTCGAGGGCTTTGTGTTCTTGGACTATTGATGATGTAAGACGTGTAGAGGAAGCCATGTTCAAAGTGTTGCGTGCTGTTAGCGGATCCACCTGGGTGAGTTGGCGTGCTCTTAGAGGTGCTGTTTGCAGAGTAGGTTCTCCAGAGCTTTTGGATTACTGCCTTAAAGAACTTAAGGGGAAGCAGGCAGCTCCAGGCATGGTAGTTGCTGCTCGGTGCATTTCTGATTCTGGTGCCATGGAGTACAGGTTGGCAATTTTTACTTGACATCATTGTGCTATATGAAATTGTTCGTAATTTTTCATTAATGCTCATGTTTCTCTGTTGTTTACAGACTCGAGCCAGGAAGCGCATCCCTTCCAGCCAGTACATGTTTGAACAGCTTCCCCATGGCAAACCACCACCCATCTGATGAACGGCTTGTGGGGGATGTTAAGTACTTCTATGAGTGTCTTCTCCATCCTGAAGCAATGGTACTTCACGTGCCTCTAGCTAAAAGAGATGTTGCAGTTAGCTCTGCCACAAAAATTCTTGATTGCAAGCAATTTGTGAAGGACTACCTCCCCGGGCATTTCCTACCAGTTTCCAAGGAAAATGCAGTGCAGGTACTCTGTGAGGTTGATCTGATGGAGCAGCCCGAAGAGTATAACCATAATCCTCCACCAGAGTTACTTGTACTATCACCAGATGCCACGATTGCTGACCTGAAGCTTGAAGCAATGAGGGCCTTCCAAGATGTGTATTTGATGTTGAGAAGGTTCCAAGCGGATGATGTGGTTGGTTATGGTGGTGTTGATGAAGCCACTCAAATCAGACTGTTGCTAGGGTCGAATGAATCTGTGCGCATCCGGGGGAAGTTCCCTGGGAAAAATGGTCTGAATAGGTTTAGAATGGAAAGGGGAATAGAGAGATGGATAGTGGATTGCTTGTGTGGTGCAAAGGATGATGACGGGGAGAGAATGCTGGCATGCGACGTCTGTGGGATATGGCAGCACACTAGATGTTCGGGGATTCCCGATGCGGGTGGTGCTCCGGTGAAGTTTTTTTGCCACAGATGTAGACGGAGGAGCACGAACAAGGGAAATGGGAAATGCAGGGAACAAGTGGTGGATAATGTTTTTGTTGATGCCGCCGCGGGTATGAGCTTTACAAACACTGGGGTCCTATATTTGTAAATATAAAAATGCCTTTTTTTTCCTTGTTTTGTTTCCCCAAGCAAGCAAGGTCTGGTGAGATGTGTATATATGAAGAGGGGGCCTTGAAATGATTTCCAGTGGTTGTATGGCAACATCATAGTGGCATTAGTTTAAGAAATTGAGTGTGTATATTTGTCACTTCTCAATCTTTTCTTTGCTTTGGGTTTATTTGACTGTTATACTTTTCTGTAGCGTTAGTGTATGCCAGTGCACTCAATTCTGTCCTTAAATCCCCTGAAAAATTATGTCATTATATACATAAAACATAACATCACAACGTAATAAGGATTTCAAAATATATTATGCGTCATATTGAATTAAAAAGATTATATTTGTATTGTATGATCATGATATTTTCTTCATTTTATTTTTCTAATTTGTGTTCTAATTTCAACTAGAACTCCAACGAATCACATCACATTTGATGAACAAGGCACCAAATTATTATTAATTGACGATCGGGATATTTTTTTAAGAACATGTTCAATATCGACGTAAAACTTTTAAATTTTCCAATATTTAATTAGTGGATGAAATTAGAAGAACATATTTTACTACTCCCTAAGATGATATTAGTTAAAAAAGTGTGCATGAATTTAAGGTGTATTAAGTTTGTAATTTTGAATCAGATTGATTGCCTCCAAGACTAAGGTATATGTCAGTTAATGATTGCATACTAATTTCTTGAATATTGGACTGCATATTTACTATACTTATTTTTCGAAAAAAGCATTGGATTTAACGAATAATTCTCAATTAGTTCAATATTTGTTGTGGGTCCTACTTAGATCATGTGCGCCTGAATAGGTGAATACAATGTATAATACATACTACCTCCCTCCCCCATATTCCTTGGTGCAGGTTTTAATAAAAATTATTGAGTTATTGTGAGTCGAATAGGGGTCCTACATTAATATAATATTAAATTAGTTAGTGATGACCATAAGTGGTAAAAGTTATAAATAAATAGGTTGTTGAGGATAGAAAAGAGAAATAGTGGTGGGCCATAGATGATAAAAGGTGTAATTAAATAATATTATTGATGGTAAAGTTGGAAAGATAGTTTCCATAAATAGAATAGGAAGAATTTTGGGGGACGTCCCAAAATGGAATACTAGGAAGAATTATGGAGTACATAAATATATGTGTGTTTGGAGAGTGCATGAATAAATAATTGAGAAATGAAGTAAAATACAAGGAAACGTGTTGGACAGGACTAATTGATGGATGTGAGTGATCATTATTTATTATTTGCTGGAGTTGGAAACGAGTTCTTCCCACGTTGATATTATATGGAAACCAGCTATGCAGCATGCATCAGCACCCCACCCCACCCCACCCCACGCCACTGCTTATTATCTCATTATTTTCCACTTCAGTTTTGACTTTCTCCACACATTTGCTAGCTCGTCGTTCATTGTGCTTTTTTCTTTTTCATTTTCATTTTCTTTTTCTCAAAAAGAGTACTTGTGATTTATAAATGCTCCGCACTTTGTTCGTCTTCATACTTGAAGAAGAAACAAGTCAAATTTGGCGTACTAATCTTTATTTCTTAATACATTGTTTAATCTGCACTAATTGATCCCTTCAGTTTTGATTAATTTGGAATTATCCATCATATATCAGAATGTAGTGCCCGATAGCATATCACGTTCCATGCAATTGATAACTCTTTACGTATTAATTAAACGAAGATAATTGCCGTAGTGTTCTTTCGCCCACACTAGTTGATGAGTTTATGGTGCATTAATTTTAATTTCCTCCAATCACTTTAATACATGTTAATTAGTCATCCTCCACATCAAATGACTAGCCATATATGGGGAAATTAGTCAAGTAATTAAGATTTTATAATAAAATTAGTGCCCCATAAATAATCCTTTTGGTTAAAGCAAAATATATGACCACAGATGGCCGTCCAATAAAGTTTTCCCATGCATCTCCATGCGCACTAGCTCTGAGCTCTATGCTATGTATATATATATATCCATGCATATGAGTATGTACCCATTAATTATCGAAAAATGGAGACTCTCAATCTATTATTTGGGGTTATCATCGTAATCAAATATATAATTGCGAATGGATGGACGTATGGGGTGGCAAATGGGCTGAGCACGAACTACTACATCCTAGCATGCCCAATTGCTGATATTATCGTAAGGAATTCTGTCAACACAGCTCTGCAGTCTGATCCCACTTTTGCAGCTGCCCTTCTTAGGATGCATTTCCATGACTGCTTTGTAGAGGTGATCGATGAGTCGATTCTCTCTCTTTCACTGTGTGTGTGTGTGTTTGTGTGTTGATTAATTTGATGGTGCAGGGATGTGATGGATCCGTACTGATCGACTCGACCAAGAGCAACACGGCGGAGAAGGACTCTCCAGCAAATTTAAGCTTGAGGGGCTATGAAATCATTGATGCTGCTAAACAAGCATTGGAGAAGCAGTGCCCTGGAGTTGTTTCCTGTGCTGATATTCTCGCCATGGCTGCAAGAGATGCTGTTTTCTTCGTAAGTTTTTTATTCTTTACTTTACTCATCATAATTAATTCATGCATGTGTATCCATATGATATGGTGTTTAATTTCTTCAGGCTGGTGGTCCGTTTTATGAGATTCCTAAAGGGAGAAAAGATGGGAGAAGATCAAAGATAGAAGACACCATCAATCTGCCCCCACCAACCTTAAACAGTTCGGAGCTGATCAGGATGTTTGGCCAGCGTGGCTTCACTGCCCAGGAAATGGTCGCTTTATCAGGTACCTAACTATTAATTTTAGGGTTTAATTACATTGCAGACACACAACAAATACCACCTAATTAACTTGTGTGAGACTGAGACTGAGACCAACCATGTGTGTGAATGTGGCAGGGGGGCACACGCTGGGTGTGGCCAGATGTTCCTCTTTCAAGTCCCGACTCTCTAACTTTGACTCCACCCGCAACATGGACCCCAGTATAGACACGCAGTTCGCCAAGACTCTGTCCAAGACGTGCAGCGCGGGTGACACTGCAGAGCAGCCCTTCGATTCCACCAGAAACACCTTTGATACCGGATACTTCAACGCCTTGCAGAAAAGGGCAGGGGTCCTCTTCTCCGACCAGACGCTCTTTGAAGGTGCTGCGACTCGAGGAATTGTCAATGCATATTCCTTCAACCCAGCCATGTTTTTCATGGATTTCCAGCGAGCCATGCTTAAAATGGGACAATTAGATGTCAAGGAAGGTTCCAAGGGGGAAGTCAGAAATAACTGTCGCCTCATCAATTGATACCAGTACCATACCCTTTGCTGCTATAATCAAACTTAGTTCACAAATCAAATTGTTTACTGTATCTTCCTAGTAGTCGAATACTATATGTGACTATGTTCAAAGTAATGCAATAAATAATATCTAAAGTGAACATAGAGAGATTTCTAAGGTTTGTTTTTGAGGATTTCATTCATCTAACTGTCACAATATGAATAAGTAGCTGCCACATGAGAGAGAGAGAGAGATTCATCAACGAGTACAGTATATATGCTGATAGCTAAAAAATTAAGGACTGCATATGATTTTTGAGCAGCAAGGAGGCAAATGACAATTATATGTAGCCGCTAAGTCATTTCAACTAACAATTTTATTATAAACTTGGAATTCAGTTTATCTTGTATTCTTGTTTATCATTCAAAACCATATATTACAACACACAACAGCCTCCAGTAACAAATTACACAGTAGAGAGCAAAATAATCTAGTATCCATATGATGTTCTCCTCATCATCCTCATGAATTCCTCAGCATTTACTTCACCATCACCTGCACATTTCATGTGAGATCACCACAATTATCAACATAAATTGAAATAGAAATACAATTCCAGAATACCGCAAGCAATTTTAGCACAACTATTTGCATGTCATGTCTAGCTAGAGTAAAATATATATAGAGCAAACTTACGATCTCGATCTGCTTCATCAATCATGTCCTGAATCTCTTTCTCAGTGAAATTTTCACCCAACTCCTTGGCTATGCGCTGAATATCTGCATTAGAAATCTTGCCCTGCACTCAAATTGATGAACAGCTATTTATGAGAATCAAAAAAGAATGGAATTTAAGACACTAGACAAACACACATTTTTATCTTGGTCAATAATGTGGAAAGCTTTCATGAGCTCTTCTTGGGTGTCCCTTTCTCCAAACTTGGCAGTCATCATGTGACAAAATTCATCAAAGTCAATTGCACCACTGCCATCCTTGTCGACTTCAGCTATCATTCGAGTAATTTCCTGTAGTAAAAAGCTAGAATTTTTCAGAAAATAGGGCCTTTTCATTATATATACTGGTATCATGATATTTATTATACTATAATCACAGGTAGAACTGGCCATGATTAAGCAGCTAGAAACAAAAATCTATGGAGCTAAAACAAATATGATAAAGGGATGCAGCATTTGTGGACTATATAATGGAAGCAAAATTATGGATTATACTATACTAAGTATAAGCACATAAATCATTGCAATTCAGAGAATTTAACATTAGCACAGATTTTTAAAATAAGTCATTACCTCTTCAGACATTTCAAAACCAAGAGCCCTGTAAAGCAACAAGATCAATGTAAGCAATAACTTTTGAACTTAAAAGTACGTCTTAAACCTCCCTCATCCCCCCCCCCCACCACAACACACACACACACCAAAAAAAGAAGAAGGAAGAAGATATACCTCATTGCAACATTCAACTCTTTTGCATCAATTGTTCCTGCAAGCAATTAATCGAAGAAAGACAACCATTAAGAAGAGATAACTATAGAGGCATCCAATTCATTTGCTCTAGATTTATCATTACCAGATCCATCAGTATCAAAAAGTTCAAAAGCTTCTTTAATCTCCTGCTTTTTTTGAGTAGTTAACCCATGATGGCGTCCTCTAGGTTTGTCTTTCCTGGACATCCCTCGGTAAAGGGTAGACTGCATTGGTGAATGTCAAAAGGAATCATATAAGGGTTTGGAGAAGGACAAAACCAGAAAGAAAGATGGGAGGGCGAGATTGAAGAGATTTCTAGAATGATAGGGAGTAGATATCCTCAAATCTGTACTTTTAAATGCGATTGTATCCACTTCTACTTATGAAATATAAAATGATCTAAGAAGTCAACATAATCCAACTTCCACAAACTCTCTTATTTTATCCAATCTCCAACCACATACCAAAGTGGTTTAATCCCATTTCTGCTCAAATACTTCAGTTAACTCTTGTTATCAGTAGAATCAATTTGTATCTCCTTCTGAATGATAAATATTAAAGCTAAAGCAGAACATAATACGAGAAAAAGATTGATTGCTGTAATACTTTTCTTTTCCAGCTGTGTTTTAGTCATTCAATTTTGTTTTATTCAAATATATGCCTCACTGTAATTTGTAGGCAATAACTAAACAAATATCTTTGCTCATAATAATCTGAATTTTATGCATACTACGAACAACTCATCCATGTCCCAGAATGAATACCAGTAACAGATCAACATAAATACCTCTCATACAAATAGGAGCTCCAGCAAAGATGCAAAAAAAGGTAAAACAAGCTGAATTTTTGATTGGGTTAAATGGAAATATTGATAGGCAATAATAATAATTTTCTCAACGGCTTAATTAAGTTCAAGATCGGATAATATTGTGAGAGTGCAAGAGATTATGATGAGCCATTAGTCTATTAGAGAAAGAACCTGCCCTTGGAATGATGATGACTTATGGTAGCTAATTGAACTATATGACAAATATGCACTGTAAGTTCATACATAATTGCATTCAGTTTAACCAATGATTCCATTGTCTAACCTCCCTTCAGGTAGAAATAGACACACATTGATTAGAAAAAAGGGCCCGACCAAGAAAAGCTATAATTACAGTAACTAATTTGAAGAAGACTATACTTGAAATCAGCAAAATCGCGAACCATATAAAAAAAAGAGGAAAAGTGACTTGGTTGACATCGACGCTCAACTTAAGGCTCTCATTCTTTGTTTATCACTTATAAGAATTGAAAAGGTCGATCTTGATTCATGGAATGCGCCTAATTCATAAAACAAAACAAAAGAACTGCGAAGGCAAAATTTTACCAGAATGCTTGTAATGAAGAGTCGGCATAAGGAAAACGAGCGAAAACAACATATTATTCATCAAGGGACGGAGCTCAACTATTATAATCAAATCCAACCAAACACACACGCACAGAACAAGGGAAATAGAGAAAACGATGAAGATAGATAAGTAACGAATAATGATTGATTCAAAGAGAGAGCACAGGGGTTGAATTTGTACCGTTACCATATCGATTTGCGAAAGGAAGACACACTTGAGCCCTTGCTCCTGAATTAAGGTTTTATCGTTTGAAGAGAAAGGGAGGACGTGGTCAGCCTCGAATACAATATAGATTTTTCCCCTTTCTAGTTGGGGATCATGTATCTTATTTTTTAGGGGAAATTTGTTTGACAGGGTGATAGGAAAGTAATTTGATTTTAAATTTAAAATATTATATTTAATTGAAATTTTATAAGATAAGAAAAGTTCAAAAAAATAAAAAATAATATAATATTTCAAGATTATAAGTACTTTTTTTCTGTAATTTCAAGATTTTTATACTAATTATATATTTAATGTATTTTTATTATTTTATTGAAATTCAAACTATAATTTACATTTTTGTTATTATTATTATTGCTCAATTAATAACTTAGTTTAAGAAAATCTTAGTTTCATTTTAGAATTATGAATTGAATATACTTATTATTATTATTATTATTATTATTATTATTATTATTATTCAGAATCCTAAAACTGTTTTGGTATTTTCCAAACAAATAATAAGGAATCTACTAGGATTCATTTTTCTTGGAATCATTTTCCTAAGAATAACATTTCAATTAAATTTATGGGTCAATATAAAATTGGAATTAGTTAGTTAAAAAACACACAACAAAAAACTGAAATAATTTAAATTCTGAAGGATAAAAAGGTTATCATTGCAACTGGTTTGTATATAATTTAGGTGTTCAACAATAGGTTTGTATATAGAACTAGTCTCATGTACATCTGTCCGCTACACACGCATAAGAGATAATGCAATTAATCAGTGGTGGTTTATGTCAACAAGTGATGGATTATTATTAACCAGTGATTATTTATGGCATTCATATTGTAAGAAAACGAAAGTACATGAATTTTGATGTAATTGATAAGCCTGTTTGTTAGGGACAAGGAATTGAATGCAGTGATTAGGTTATTTGTTTGGAGTTGAGAATAGATCCCCATTTTGAGCATTGTATTTGTGTGAATTCGAAGGTGGGAAGATATAATGATGATTGTAGATTGTTTTTCGCACATTTGAATACAAAGTTCAATCTAAAACCCCTTTTTTCCGGTACAGCTGAAGAATCCATATAAATTTGCATTTATGAATTCAGGTTCAGAACCCTCACTAAATCAAAAACCCTACAGGAAAAACTGCATGGTTCAAGACTGACAAAACGAAAATTAAATCTCTCTTCTATTCAAATAACCGACCGGAAACAAGGACTACATCGATAACAATACATACAATCAAAATCTATGTTACTCACTCAATATATAAAGTCCGATTTGATGAAAATTAATTAAGTTGAATTTTTTCCAGATTAATTTATAATAATATTCATGAAGAGCATTTTACCATCATTTTGTTTTATGTGATTAATTTAAATTTTAACAAGATTATGATAAATTTATTCGAATACTCATAAGTAATATTTATTTGAACTTATTCTTATAAGTTTTATATATGAACAATATGATAAACCCAAGTTTTTCTTTATTTTTACTATTATATAGGTAATATTCTATTGAATAATTATAAATTTAAAAATAAATACAATTTTTTTTATCATATTAAGGGGATATGAATTTCATAACAAAATAATGAGCTCTAACGGATAACTTTCAGTTTAAAATAGTCATTTTCTTTTTCTTTTTATTCTTTTTATCATAATTGTTAAGAAATTCTAAATACCAAATATCTTGTTTTGGTGCTATCTTTTTAAGATAATATATTTCATTTTCATACTATGATTAAATTAATTTTAGATTTCATTGTTGATTTGTAATGGATACAAGAAAATCAAGATTTGACATTTGTAAAATAATACTATTTGCAATGTTAACACTTATAATTTTTTTATTATTTTAATTTTTGTAATCCTATTGATTAATTGTTTAATTATTTTTTAGAAAATCTTATTATTTTATTTTTGTAAGATATTAAAACATAATAAAAAAAAGTATGAACAATTACCTCTATTCAAATAATATTATGCTATTATATAAATTATTATTATTAATTTTATTTTTAAAATTTTATTTTATTATATTTGGGTATAGAATTTGCTATCGATTATAGGAGTAAGAAAACAAAGAGCTTAGAAACTCATGGTTGTTGAGAATGCAAAGGATTTTTTATTGAATTCTCTATTCGTTATTCTCGATTATGTATTATAATGCCTTTTTATAGACAAAAGATAACCAACATCTAATAGTGTTATTACTATTCTAAGAAGACATCATATCTAAAAAAGCAAGACATAACATTTATCCACCTAAAACAAAACATAACACCTATCCACCTATCCTATCTTATCAATAATACTTTCAATAATGCTTTCTATCATTCACACGTTATATATATATATAGCACAAAAACACGGTGCACTCTGATTATTTGTGCATATATTCAATTTTATAACTAATATTTATGTATATGTCCGCACTAATCTCCACATACATTCATATATTCATGTTAGCACAAAACATAAAATATGGGGATGCACATATACTCATGCGTGTCCGATACTGCAAAAACAAAAAAATCTGAAAATTTGGGGATGCTGATTGTGAGAGTCAATTTGTTTTATTTATTGTTTTACATTTCGAGTTCAAATCTGAATTCTCACATACATATGCTGAAGTCTATTCCACAATTTAAATATTCTATATATATGTTAGGGAAAGGAAATGTTCCAAATTTTGCAATGATTTATTTCGACAAATCCAAGAAACACTATATATATATTTAAAAAAGGGGTGCGTGCACAGTGAGACCACCCCTAATTAATTAATTAATTAATCTTAATTAATTAATTTTAATGAATTAATTAATTCTAATTAAATTTAATTAATTAAATTAATTATAATTAAAATTAATTAATTTAATAAATTTTAATTGAAAATTAATAAATAATAATTTTGAATTAATATATCTTAATTGTGAATTAATAAACTCTAATTATGAATTAATAAACCTTAATCATGAATTAATAAACCCTAATTATGAATTAATAAACCCTAATTTTGAATTAATAAACCCTAATTTTAAATTAATAAACCATAATTAGAATTAATAAACCCTAATTGAAAATAATAAACCCTAATTGTGAATTAATAAACCCTAATTATGAATTAATAAACCCTAATTATGAATTATTAAACAAAATATAAAATAATAAAATAACACACTAAAAACAACAAGATAAATGCAACAAAATAAAAATGACACTTAGAAAATCACAAAACTTGTGCGCGCAACGTAAGCGCGCGCACACACAAGTTTTTGTGTTTAAAAAAGATGATGCAAGCTGACACCTGAGAAATAATCAGAGAGAAGCAGAGCAGGCAGAGATGATGCTTGTCATTAATCTCAACATCACAAATTATATGAAGAAAGTAAGATACAATTAAGTTTTGATTAACGTTGATTAAGATAAAGCAGTTGAATTAGTCTGTAATTATGGTAGGGTAGGTAGCAATTGCAGGAGAGAGTAGAATGATGCAATGCATATATGTTTGATGAAATTAAGTAGCAGTAGTAGTAGGTGCATTAGCACTTAGCAGAAAGGTGATTATACTTATTGTTGTGCATCCACAACTTGAGAACTTTCCTGTTTACCCCAATCTCCTGGCAGAAGCTTCGCAGCTCCGCATCATCCGCCTTCTGTATCTTACATCCAGTTTTCTCCGCAAAAATCTGCATCTTCTCTTTCTGCTCTTGGCTGAACTTGCTTCTCAACCTCTTTGATCTCCCTTCTCCCGAGATATTGCTCTTCACCACTCCGCCGCCTTCTTGAGGCTGAGGCTGCTGCATGTGTATGATCTTCCTGTGGAAGTTCCGGTGGCAGTTGCATGCGTCGCATTTGAGGGCTTCGAGGGTCCCTTGTTCTCCGCCGGCCATGAACTCGCCGCAGCCGTCGGTGGCGCTTCCACCAATGGCGGCTGCATGGTTCTTGAGGCACTCCATGTACTTGAATTTCTTCATCTTGGGGTTGCAGATGTAGCCAAGATGATGATGAGCTATTAATGGTGGCTTCGGGAGTGTGATGCTCATGCTCATTTCCTGGCTGCCGCCTGATTTCTCTATCATCTTCAAATGAATTGTCTACCGCCCTCTTATGTGAGAACAGTTTGCATGCAGAGCTCTAATTTTGTTACTGCTTTATCATCTCGATATACACCTATGCTAACGCTATACATGTAGAGGGCTACAGAAAAAGGGCACTTACATCTTAAGCATACTTAAATTATATACTCCTACCAATGGTCATGGTGGAAGAGAGTGAAAGATTTAAGGCGGTATCTTTTAGACGCGTTTTAAGGTTGGTTGCTTGTGTTACTTTTAGTGTTATGTATCCTATCAGCAGACAGAGAGAGAGAGAGAGAGCAGCAGTGAACATCGCAGCGCAGCACTATCAATTCAGTAGAGAAGAGTTGTTGGAAGGCAGTGCGCACATAAGCTGCCATTCATTGACAAGTAGACGATTAGATTGATTGCAAATACTCAAAACAGATTCATCTGTTTTTATTACTTTATTACATATTGATATTTACTCTTCTGTTTTCATTTGCTTGGATAAAAGGGCGGGGTGATTTGTTGGGCTCGCCACTATTCATTTCACTTGGTGAATCTCTCTCTTGGTGGGTCCTCACATTTTAATTTTATAAAAATATGAAAGTTAAATCACGATAACTCAGTAATTAGATAACTAGGAAGATCAATATTCAATGTCCATAAGAAATGAAAATCCAACACTATACCGATTAAGACTCAGATTCGTAATTCTTATTTCATATATGATAATTTTAATCAAATAAGCTAAGCCATGTACAAATTTCCACTCACTGACGAGGAAGGAAGTTGTTCATAACAGTGTTGAATGCCGTCTTTTATTTTATACCACACGCCACACACTTCAAGAATCACAGCATTAAAATAAAAAATCTTCATATCTCAAATTTGTGCATCTCATGTCACAGTTTCATCATTACTAAGATATTCCTAACTCATCATGATGCTTGATTTAAGTACATGGAATATCTTAATTAGCTCGTTAACTCTTTAGACATAGCTCAATCACTACATTCTACAACCAATCTATTAGGTAATCTATTACAGGTTACAAGAAATTTTGTTATTTTATATGGTGATAAATATAGGATGCTTTTCAAATCTGCTTTATGGGCAATTTTTTTTTTCGAGGTAAAAAGCAAAACTACTGATATTGATATTTCTTCAAGTCAAAGATTTGGAAATTTATATATGCCCAGAACTTGAAAGGGTCGGCAAAAACGAGGTGTATTTCTACGTTATTTCTTTCTATTTTCTTTCCATTTTTTGGTTCGTCTCTCTTGCAGATTAGTCAATGCTGTTGGCATACGATTTGATAAATCATTTAGGGCTAAATATAGAATCAAACCCATCTAATCCTAGTAGTTTGGGTGGTTGCAATTTGCAAAGAGAAGGGGACAGTTTCAGGCGGTAATCAACACTAAAGATTGATGTTCCTAGAAGGCATGATATTAATTATACTATAATATAGTACTAATGTCGTATGCTTTTAGATAATTCTCTCTCTCTAAACGATCCCGTCTTCCTGTGTATGGCCTTTTGCATCTTGTCAAAAATCAAGTCTTTGTCACTATTTCAACAAACTAATAGCCTTGGCATTCACCCCTTTGCTTAATGCTTAATAGTTGAGCTATTATGAAGGTAAAATATAATTATGCCTATAAACTGGTGCAATTACGTTGGATATATCACATGCGCACCCTCTAGGTCTGCAATGACACAGGAATTCGTACATTTGTCTTTATTCTTGGAATTCAAAGCCACTGCACAAAATTGTGTTGGAACTTGGATTTGCCCATAGAAGCTGCCTTCTTTACTTTAAATTCTGAAAGCTTAGTCACTTTCTGTACATGGTATTGCAGTAGAATAACACTTGTATTAGGTACATTGCTCTCTCATCTTTCTAACACTTGTATTAGGTACATTGCTCTCTCATCGAATTTTGGCTCGATTTGTAAATGCTAATCCTTTCTCTTTCAGGTAGCATTGCCAATTAATCCAAGGGCTCAGTAGCAGTATTACTTTACTAAGTAGAGAGCAAAGTAGATATCCAGGGACACCTCATTCATTGTTCTGTGCTGCACGATTTTCTTGCTGTGGAGGTTCTGCATAAACCTGACCTTGATCTCTGAAGTCTCGAAATATGGAGAGGAAAGAGTTGAGGCTCTCTGATGAAGCTCCCCCAAGGATCCACAACAACAGCGAACTAACCGAACTTATGGCCCCAGGATTCCCTCCGCCCTCTGGCTGACGTTGCTCGCCAATATTCAGAGGATTAGTAGGCTGCTGTTCCTCAGGACCAGCCGCAGCATTTCTTGGCATTCCCCCATCTCGAGGTGCAGGTCCAGAGGCCATATCTGCGTTTCCAGCTCCAGGGTTCCTCGTGTTTAATCTTGTGATGCGTAATGTTGACGCCAGAATAGTAGAGGATGTGATATGAAAATCTGGATGCTGCTGAAAATGTGACCGACGATTTTGCATAAACCTCTGCAGAGCAGGAACCTGCCAGGATAATCTATCAGTAATCAATCTCTAAATGACAATAACTAATGGGGGGGCATGAAGAATAATTCAACCCTATTAGCCGTATCTAGCAACAAACTTTTCTATACTATTACTTCCACAAGACCGCATGAGGTGGTACCCAACTTTAACTAAAGAGGGAACAACTCATCAGCTACTGCAAGTTGGATATATAAGTTTCTGAGATTACTTTTGAATACAATTGCTCCACAAATATGCAGTTCACAAATCTACAAAGTGAACAATCTAAAGAGAGTCAAATTGAATACAGTTGCCCCACAAATATGCAATTCACGATTATTTTTCTTACTTTACTTCTGCAGATTATGAACATAAGAGGGAAGGACACCAAAATTAATGGTTGGAATGAAGTACTTGGTTCATCAACTTCTTCCAACCTCAGGCCTCAAATATCTTAGGCCAATTTGGTAAATATATAAAGATATTTTTGTACGTTTTCCTCAGTCCTTGAGAATGGTCTTTTACTGTTGGCACCTTGAGTTGTAAAATGCTACATCTTAGAGACTGGGTTCTGATGGAAGCTGTCAAAATCTTGAAAATTTTATGCAGCACAAGTAGATGAGCTGATGATTGCAGCGCCATCGAGCTTACACCTTTATATTCCTATTGCTCCCTTCCAGCCATTTTTCTAATTACCTTTTTCTTGTTATTTCAAGCTCACAGCTAATGCCTCTCGACTTTGCCAAATCTTTCAGTCTTAGAATTGCATACATCAATAATAGTATTTTCATATTATATTGCCTCAATCTCACAACTCCGATTCTTTCCAAAATATTGCACTATAACTTAAAAAGCATATACTGATCCAAGCATGTTGTACCTCAAATCTGTTCCAGAAATAGAGGACAAGGTGCTGCATAAATGCTGCAGAAGTTGAGAGAGCTAAATAAGAAAACCCTGCATGCACAACAAAAGGCATGTCAGAGAATAATAATGAGTTGGAAAATGTGATCATCTGATGCTGAGATACTAGAATATTACCATATGTATATGAGAAAAAGTATATGTGAAACACTAAAAAGTAGAGCAAAAAGAAGCGAGGAAAGAACTTCATTGATATTGGTGTACGGACACTGCAAGCAATAGAAGAAACAACTGTATTAGTAAAAACTAAAAAGAATGCTCAGGAATTGGTAGAATCAAAGATTAAAATTATAGGTCTAAGTACTTTATATCTGCATTTATACCAAACATGGGATAAATTATCAGGCAGGCCCTGTTTAGTGTGTTGTCAGGCTTTAAATCTGTGGATCACATATATAATATATAGTAGACAGTGGCATCGGGTGGCTTTCCTTAGAACTTAGAAGTCAGACATCTTATACACAGGTTACCCTCAAATTCTCAATTTTTGCACCGATGCATGATTGAAAAAGACAAGCTCCATAAATAGGCAAAATTAATTGCAAGAAAGGGCATTCTGTTGTCAAAATATCATTCAAAATGTTTAGTTTTATAAATATCTGATACTGCTAATTTTAAGATAAGAAATAAATCAAGTATATATTCTTTCATCATTATTATAACTTGCTTCTCTTGCTTTTTCCATATCTCTTTCATTGTCAGGTAGAAGCTAAAGGAAGGGAACCACCTGATAAGTGTGAAGAGTTCACAGATCCAGACAAGAATCAAGACCATAAAAGCCAAAAGCTGATCATCATAAAACTCAAATAGAAAAAATAGTATTCCAATCATTATCTGGATACAAAATAAGGAGACTTGTCAGCAAAACCATAAGAGTTCACTTAAAGTGGGGAACAAGGAGCAAAAGATCACCATAAGAAGTTGCATGCTTACCGGTACAAAAACAAGCGATTCTATAACATGCACAAAAATCAGTTGAAAGGTTGGTAGCCTGTGTCGAGCATGATGCTGGAGCTGCACTGTAATTAGGATACAGATATGGCAATTAAAGACAATATTGATATAGAGGGGAGAAAAATAAACATTTCTATACATCATCAAACAATTAAGTCGAGACCAAAATATATTTCAAAACAATAAATTGTGTAGCTGTATTTCTTCAACCATGGACCTTTTGTGGTTACAGCATAATGTATGACTCAAGTTGACTGATCAAATATCAGTATCTTTTTCAGAATCATAATGATGCAAACTTAATCAGTGGTGTATTACTTTTATGATAGTTTTACATTGCATAGAGAAAGACGAGGACAATCATTTAAATAATAGCTCATTTGTCTAAACAAACCTGTAAACTTTAGCATACGCGTTTGCGTTTCTCTCAATGTAAATGAAACTGACATTGTGGTTGTGAAGAAAACAAATAGTGACATCATTAATACGCCGCACTTGGTCACGAGATAGTCTGCAAAAGACAGCAGCAGAAGAGCATGTCATGTTCTACCATCATACGATGCGACATTTTATTTTTCAAAAGAAAGAGCTTAGATATGTCTAAATTTACAGCCACAACAATCTATAATGGCAGACACATGCATAACCAACTGAAAAGATGCCAAAATTGCACTTATGTTCCTCATTTATTTTTTATATCATTAAATAGAAACATTCTCCAACCGAAGACTATAGAGAGTAACCAACAACTGACATGGTGATAGCCACCAAGCAATTGACACAGGCAAGGTAAGACAAAAGCCAAGTCAGTTAAATAACAATTCAGAAGCATGACGATGACCATTCCCATGGAATAAAGTCACAAACCATTCAACCTGAAAATTGAACTATGCACCCACTGGTTGAACTATTAAATCTGATGATGAACAAAATTTAGAGACTCTCGTTAAATATAGGTAATATGTACAGCAGTCAGACAGAACAAATGGGAATAACTCTGAAATAAGCGCAGACCAAAGTGGAAAATATAGTTAGGAAATGGTAAAATGCTAAACCTCCGAATTTTGCAGAACTTTCAGGCTGCTCGTGAGCATAGGTAAGGTTATAGAACTCCTTTGTTTGGTAATTATAAAGGTAACCTGCCCAAATTGCACAAAATTTATTATGACGGAAGGAAACCCAAATATAACATGGCTAGCTATGCCTTACTTGATTATGATAGCAAAACCATTAAGTATGAGTTACGTGTTTTAATGGTTAGAGTAATAGAATTACACCATAAATGGACTGATTTGGTAAAACCCATTAACTCAGAGATAGTAATAAAAAAATGGCAGAAGAGCTGTGCAAGATTCAAATTGGGGATGGCAGTCTGTTATACATAATCAGAGAAAGGTTTTATGAAAGAGCAAAAGCAAGGAGAAATTTTCAAGCTTTGAACAATAACTAAGAGCATAGGAGTGTAATAGTTCTTCCTGCGACAAATAAATATAACTCTAAATTTGTGGAGGAGATTATAGTATAAAACTGAAGCCACACAGGTAATTGATACCTTGGCCAGGTGAATTCAATAAACTATTCATCAAAATAGTATCATATCCTACAACCCTGTTTATCAACAACTGCTGCCACCTGAACAGAAACCATATCAATTTAACATTAGTAGCTAGAAACATCTATGAAGCACGAATACAAATACGAATACGAAAACGGAATACGATACGATACGAATACGAAAATACGTTTATTTTCCAAAAACCAAAATACGAATACGTTCAAAATACGTTTATATTTTTACTAATTTTTATATTATTATTATTATTAATATTATTATTATTAATAATATTATTATTATATTCATATAGACTCATTTAGTCATTTATCTTTCGTATTTATACTTCATCAAATTCAACACAGATATTACCAAACACACTTAACTGACATATTGAACTTTCAAGACTATTTATCTGCTGTCACTTGTTGGCTTCTAATCTCAATGCAAATGCTGTCCAGCTGTCTTCTATTAATTCTCTCTCTCTCACCCTGTCCAGTTGTCCTCTATAAATAAACTCTCTCACCACTAATCCAAGAAAGAAGAACCAAACGAAAACTGAAGAAAAGGAAAACTGAAGAAAAACAAAACAGAATAAAAAGAGAAGGAAAACAGATTCAAGCACCGACTGAGCACAGCGGTGTGAGTGGTGACAAGGACTCAAGAGGCTGCACGAAATAAACTCTCTGTTCTGACTCGTAAGAACTTAAATGTATGTAATTTTTGAGTTTGAAAATTGATATATAATCATGTGTTGAACCACAAAAGAAAAACGTATTTGACTATGAGAAAATGTATTTGAGCGTATTTAATACGTATTGCATTTAATAAAATAATAATAAAATAAATAAATAAAAACGTATTTAAAACGTATTTAGACGTATTTTATTTCGTATTCATATTAAATACGTATTTGAAGAATACTCAGCCCTTCAGAGCGTATTGGTGCTTCCTAGAGAAACATAATAGGTAAGTTGTCTTGATCTGATAATGTCACAATTAGCTGTAATATTTGATTTCATTTCAAGTAAATAATTTTATTGGAAGCAGAAAACATGTTTCAAGTTAACTTGATATCTTCTACTTCAATTCATGTACTGACCTGTGAACAACTTTAGTAGAAAGGTCTGCTTGTAATTTTTAATCGTTTTGCCAGTTTGATGTCAGTCAAATGTGCCGTATACATACACTAAGTGAGTAAAGCTAACAGAGCATTGCAAAAATGATGCAGATATGTCAAATTCACAGAAGCATACGACTCTCCATGGTTAGCCCAGTAAAAGTGACAATGAATATCTGAATGAAAGGGGGGAATGTGGGTAGTAACAGCATAAACCAGTGGCATAAGTTCAATAATAGTCTCAGAAGAAAACCTATTCTATGCACAAACTAAAAAAAAAAAACCTATTTTATGCACAAACTAGACAAAAGACTTCAAAACCTTAGCTCAAACTACGCAAAAGGAAAATATCAATTAAATGGGCAGTCTTTTCATCTAGAAAGCAAGAAAGAGAAACATTATATTACCGGTTGCCAAAGCAATTATGCCGAGCTGAAATGCTGGTATTAATTGTACGAATGCCATGCCTCGATCTTGCTTCTTCAGGTAACAAAAAATAACCCTACACAAGAATGGAAGACATGAAAAATAGCTGAGAGAGAAGGGTAAATGACACTCTGCCTCCCGAATTTTGCAAGATTTAGCACTTAGCCATAACTTTGATTCCTGAAACTTAGCCACACAAACTTCACAATTTGACACTTTACCACCCAGAAGCTAATGCTGGTGGTTTTTGGGCCAATTTTTGCCATGAGCTGCTCATTTCTAAGGACAAAAAAAGCCTCACCATGACATTTATTTTTGTTAATTTTCTTCACATTTTTCCAACTTTTTCTTCATCAGAAGACGAAGAAAACTGGAATATAAAAGAGCAACTGTTCATGAAATTCATGCGACTATGTTATTACTTTTGAATAAAATTTATGACAATTGATCTGATGGGTGCATATGACAGAAATTCCTGTGACATTTTTTGCCCTTAAAATTGTCATGTGGGCAGCAAATGACACAAAATTCTAGTGAGAAAACCACCGGCGGTAGATTTTATGGGGTTATATGTTAAATTCGTAGAGCTTGTATGGTACAATGTTGAGATTTAAAGTCTATACGGCAGAGAGTTAAATCTTGAAAAGTTCCAGAGAGTTGTAATTTACTCATATTCTTCACAACCACACGGAATAGCTCAATACAGAAAAGGAAATGAGAAAATCAAATGAACCTATGAAAACACACCTTTTCCATAGTATACAAATAAGCTGGTTCAAATGCCTTGCTTCTTTTCTCTAGCCACTGCACTGAGGTATTGACATAAAGTATAATAAGATTGAATGAGAATGAATAATTTATTATACTCTTAAAATTGTCCACAAAAAATAAATTGATCAACCAATTATAGGTTCTGATAACATCAAGCTAAATTTAAAATCAGAACGAAGTAAAGAAGTGAAATTTAGCATGAAAGCATGTTTGTCAGTTTGTCATAAAGATAATTCCTCAGTCTCCCAAATTTCTAGATATATACTTAGTTTATGCTTTCCCTTCCAAAGTTCTTGCCTGTGTGATCTATTAATGTTTTTGGACTTCATGATCTAATATCCATGCCTCGCTTTTCTTTTTGTCAATCATCAGATGAACCATTCAAGTTTTACTATTTTCCATATTGAGCCACCACTTTCAGCCCAGGATGCCAAATAACAAAATTTGTGAAAACCTTTTAACAAAAAAAAAATGATCATCACCCAAAATATCTTACAGCAAAAGATGCTAATTTCATAATAAAATTAGGTATTCTTTTAATCCTTTAATATAGTCTAATTTCCAACACACTTATTATATTTAACAATGAAACAAACTAAATCGAAAGTTTATTATTTCAAAACCCAGTTATCCAAGAAAAGTCAATTGATTTGATGTACACTAACCCTTTTCCTCCGCCAGAATAAACCAAACCCTATTCTAAACCACACAAATGACAAAACAAAATATTTTAAATTCTTTGAAACAAAAGCATGCTAGGATTTAGGATAATCTAATATATTACAAATAGTTCCCAAGAGAAGTGACGACTTCCCCACGTGGAATTTCTAGGCTTATAGAATAAGTTGAGAAGGATAATGAATTCCATGGTATTGCAAAACAAAAGATTTAAAATCTCATTATTTGAAGTTGAATATACTGGATGGAATCGTTCACCAAATGTCACCAAAAAAAATCTAGTAAAGAAATGAGCAGAGAAAGCATCTACCTGCATAGGAGTTGAACCTGTCCAAATGCAAGATCTTTAGCCACTTGGGAATATCAAAATTCAAATTAATACCAGCGATGTCCTGCATGGATATGGGGCCCCGGTTAATTAGAACTGCTTTGCATAATATGTCTGACGCATAAAATAATCTCTCATAAAAAAGTGCATGTGGATTCCTGACGTATCAGAAGCCATTGGTAACTGATTCATAGAAAGGGAAAGGAAGAAAGATATCATCATAATCTGACCCATAAACCTCCAAGAATTCGCCTTGCTAATCTCAGAAAGCAAGACAAACGGCCATGCCACTTTCTACCAATATGAAATATAGCCGCCCTAAGAGATTCTTTTGGCGAAACGAAAAACCTACTGCGAGGCACATCTTTACTGACTTTCACTATCACATCATCAGATGCTGGCTTTAACCTTTCACTGCTGATAGAAATTTCTCTTTGGGATTCTAAAACATCACTGTCAGTCTTCCAAAATTCTAGTCGAGATTTCACCATCTTTGCATCAGAGCTTATCCAGCTCAACCACGAATCTGCTCCCAAATGAGGTGAACCATCGCCATCCGCATTAGTGGGTTCTTCAGTTTCAGCTCCGGTGTCTATGTCCTTATTAATGGGCTCATTATGCGACCACAAGCCAGCGCTGGTGATCTGCAGCAGAGCAAGTAAAACTGAGAAGCCTTCATAACCAGTTGAAAAAGAAAGTTTTGGGACGTTGCACAAAGTTAGCAGCAGCTCAGCAGCCAGACTTTCGGCGAAGAGTATGATTTCGATAAATAGAAGGATCACTTCATACCTTAATCTGAATAAGCTGGGCATCAGACATTTGGGCACTAGAGAACTCGCTGGAACAGCCAGGCTGCAGCATTCAATGATAATAAAGAGTAAAATTTCCATCATAATATTAAAAGGGTTAAAGGTAATACGGAACTGAAACGATGAAGCCCAAATTCCCACTAGAAACAGTAAATAATTTGATAAACTAACACCACCAAGCCACAATTCTCCAGTTTTCCAAAAAGAAAATAGAGAGAGATAAAGGAGGAAACCTGCTGAACGTAATTGGCGTGCATAACAACGAGGATACAGAAGAGGGTAATGGCCAATAAGAGGAAAAAATACTCCAGCTTAGCTCTGATTTTGGGGGTGAGCATCTCAGAAAAGCGCTCCTGCACCCGTATAAAGGTCTGCTCCGGATCCATTTTCAATTACCGGAGGAGGACGACGAAGAAGAAGACGATGACGAATTATCCTGCGAATTTCTGATCTATAGCTGCCATTTGGGGATTTTGATTTTGGTCAGAGTTGGACTATTGTTTTTGTCCCTCAATTCAAAACTGGAAGCTTGTTATATTTTCTCTGACTTTTCACACTAGTTCGCCCAAAAAGCTTAATAACATTGTGCTTACAGCCGGTAAAATGAGTCCACACTCAAAAAGTTTGTTGGGGATTTGTGTTGGTTTGAGTTTAATAATTAAAGGCTTTTAGAAAAATCGAATCTAAAAAATTGGTTTGAAAAAAACTCTGGACCTATCGAGCTTCAGGTCAAAAATTCGAGGTTTTATGTTAAAAAAACCCGTCCAGTGTTCTATTAAATATAAATATTTATAATATTAATTAGTATATATTATTTAATAATATTAATTATATTTTATATAATTATTTATTTTTTATAATTTAAAATATTAACTTTATATATTAAAAAATAGAAAAATGATGTAATAAAACTCGTCCGTCCGACATCCCGCCTGAAAATGGTTTGAGCTTCATATTTTTAGGCTCAAAAATTCGATGAACCCGACCGATCGAAAAATATAAAAGCCCGACAGGCCTACCCCCGGATCCGGGATGACCGAACCCGCTACTTTTGTATGCTATAGTTGTGCTGCCCAACTTATTTCGTTTTGAGTATCTAACTTACTTTTTGAAAGAAATTCGTGAGGTTCAATTTGCAACTCCCCACAGCCCCACTCTAAAGTTGTCTAACAGCATGTGTTAGTCAAAATTCAAGTTATTTCATGTGATTTTACTTATCACGTATTTGTGTTATTTCATAAATATAAATAATATATTGAATAATTATACTATAACACATAATAAATAAATAATACGAGTACATATGAAAAGATCTTTTGTGATAACTATTTCAAATAATAATCATAATTGCTAAATGTCAAAAAGTTTGTAACACCCTTCTTTTCCCTTTTTCCCAACTCATTCTATTATTTAACTGTTTGCCCTATATTGACGTAGAACAATTAAAGTGCAACAAAATATTATTTTGTAGTTTTTCATTCTTATTGTTTATTTGTCTGCATAAAATATTACAACCGACCGTGTCCGACCTCTCTCTCACACATATTTGTTGTGGAATATAGACGACGGTGCAATCTCATTTAATTAGCGAAGAAACCATTCAAATCTCTCACTTAGTAAAGAAAAGCACTTGCTCCTCAAACAAACCCACTCCCTTCTGTAGAGGCCAAGCCTTCTTCGCCGACAGACCACCGCTACGGAGGTAAGCTTTACCTAATTTTCTCTTTTTCATCATCGTTTCAATGCACAATATGGAATATGCATACCGTTTTTGCTCCAATGTTTTAAATGCATTAGTGTTTCAATGGGTCCTAACTCGATCTTGTGTATAGTTGGTCGCTGGAAGGGGTTGAAGACCTTGCCTTACCCTGCCACTAATTTTCTCAAACTTGCGTTGATCACTACTTTTTAGCTCCGTTGTTCGACAAACATTCTTACAATGGAAGCATCTTTTCCCAAAATTCGGGCTTTATGATTTTCCTTGTGTCCTATACTTTTTAATTACAATTATTGTAATGTTCTACATGAGGGTTTGAAAGTAATTGGTCGAGGGTGTAATTTCTCACCATGTTCGACACTCGTGACCCCTTTTTTTCTTAAATTCATGGGAAACCGCAGCAGCTAACTTTGATGAGCACTAGGTAAAATCCACATTTTTGACTGACGCATTTTGTTATCCGCGACGTCCTCAACTTCTTATGCGGTTTTGTTCTTACTTTTGTGCGGGTTGAGGTGGGACACAGTGAATCTTGTCTACTATCATGGTTTAACGTCTTGTTTATGCCAAATAAAAAGTGTTGAGTAGATCTGCTAAAATAAGTTTAGAAGATAACCTAGTATATGCTTCCAAGTATTTAAGGGCCCATTATAAGCCCATAAAAGCTGGATTTCTGTGAAAATTTTATGGTGGAATTTACTGGCTTGTCAGAGGCTGTTGCTAATCTGCTGCCAGACTTTTTGCTTTACTGCACATGTCAACCGTTAATTGCTGTAACAATGTTTTTTCTTTTTAGTGTAGGTTATTTATTTGATTGAAACATGAGTGGAACTCCTAATAGAAGGCCGCATGAAGATGGGGGCAATGGCAGCGGTAGTACTGGTGGTAGCGTCAATCACAATCACCCTTCTGTTTTAAAGTATCCACATGATGACCAGGGACCATATTCCGGTATAGGTGGGAAGGTTGTTGTGTCATCCAGGCATGACTACCATGCTCCCTATGACATGGGCCAGGATGGTCGCATGCCAAAGATTGCACCGCGTAGCAATGAGTCTCGTGATGGAGAGCGGAGATCACCATTGCTTCCTAATATGTTATTCAGGGTGCCAACACCAAATGATTCACACTCTGATCGTGTTGGTTTAGAGAGCAGGATGGAGTTCAGGGATTCAAAAGACAGCATCAAGGAGATTAAGGTCGAGAATCGCAACATGAAGTCTGAGTCCAGAGAGTTGCTGCAGACTGCCAAATCTGATAAATATGATGGCAGAGGTGATGATAGTAAAGAATCAAAACATGAAAGAGACACATATTCTGAACCTAAGGGCAATGAGAAGCTAGATAAGGATGGTTATAGTGGATCCAACAGCCAGTTGAACTGGAAAGATGCGAAAGAACAACACCGTTTGAAACAATATCCTGATATCCCTGGAGGAAATTCTGAAACCTGGCAAACATCACGAGGTAGCTTGCATGGCCCGGCCGATGCTGGCAAGGAAGGTTTACATGTTGATGACAAGGACTTTGCTGAATCTCGTGAAGCAGTTGGGGAGAACAAGGTCGATACAAAAGTTGATGACAAGTTCAAAGACAAAGATAGAAAGCGAAAAGAAGTGAAGCACTGGGATTTGGGGGAAAGAGATAAAGAAAGAATTGATCGCCGGAACACCTTGCAGCATGGTAATAACAGTAATGAACACAAAGATATGGGAAAGGAGGATAGAGAGTCTGAGAGGTGGGTAATTGAAAAGAAAGAGCCTCAGAAAGAGAAGGAAAAATTTAATGAAAAGGAAAAAGATAATGTGAAGAAGGAGTTGTGGAGTGGTTCGAACAAAGAGGCTCCTCACAATGAGAAGGAGCTCGTAGAAATTCCTGGAAAATCTAGTGAACTGGAAAACTCTACCTTAGAACTGAAGAAAAAAGATCATGATAACTGGAAAAATGTTGACAGGGAGGCAAGAGACAAGAAGAAGGAAAGGGATGTTGATTTAGAATCAGATAGACCTGATAAACGCAATAGGTATCATGAAAAAGAACTAGAAGATAGTATGCATGTTGAAGGAGGTGAACGGGAAAGAGAAGTTTTCAGTTGTGGAGTTCAGCAGAGAAAAAGAATGCTTCGGCCGAGAGGTAGTCCTCAACTTGGGAATCGTGATTCGCGATTTAGATCTGGTGGCAATGATAATGAAGGGTATGATTTTAATATCTTTCCCTTTCCATTATGACAGCTTTAAATTCTGAGTGCATTTGTTGCATGGAGGTGAGCTTTTTAACCCTTCGAGAAATATTCACCATTTTTAGTTTAATGGCTTTTTTGTTTCTTCATTAGATTTGTATGTTGACAATTAATGCTTCTACTGTGTTTATTTACCTATTTATGATATTGGAGTTGTGAGGGAAAGAGAAAAATCATAGCACTGTGGGGCACTTCTACTATGGATGAGGGAAAAAGAAAAATTGCCAAACTGCGTTGTATCTGTGTCCACTTTCATCGCAAATTGTTTGATCTGATAGTCTAAAATCCAATTAACACTTTATGCATGAAATCCATTATTGCATCTTATTTGCCTTATGATGTAAATCATCCCCACCCCTTTGAGATTTAAAAAAATAAATTAAATGGAGGTTATTCTTATGGTTTCCTTTATTTAATATTTCCAATATTCTAATCACAAATGCTAAAAATTACTAAACAAACTATTTCAGATGATGTATTTCATCTATCAATTAGTCTAGGGTTTGCTAATAGAGTGATGCTATTTGGCCACATTATGGCTAGTCATAATCCAATCCAAATGAAAAAACCAGTTTACTTAAAATTTGATTTATTTAAAAAATTGGTTTTAAATTAAAACCATACTTGTGGAATTACAAATATCTAATTAATGTGGATTGAGATTAATTTCAAAATTCAAATTTAAAACTAATAAATTTAATCGTTTTTCAGAATAGGTGGGAAAAGGGTATTTTTATATAGAAATGATTAACACATTAATTTAATATTATTATTTTGTTAGTTAATTATATTAATAATTACGAAATTATCCCGTATGACCAGCAATAATGTGGCCGCATAGCTTTATTGTTGCTAATATTGATAGAAATATTAATTCAATTAAATGAAAGGAATTATCAATTATGTTATAACAAAATAGACAAATACTTCCTCAGTCCCACCCAAGATGGTCTGTTTTCATTTTTGGACCATTTCACCTAAGATGACATGTTTCATTTTTAGGAAATAATTATCTCTTCAAAAGTTGTGGGACCTTCCTACTTTTTATCAATTTAATCACTTTATACATTTCTCCTAAATAACCGTGCCGAAAAGAAATGAGCCGTCTTGGGTGGGACGGAGGAGTAGTATATATGGGGATAAAATGAAGTCCAAATTTGATTTAAATGAATAATTAGCGCTTTGTGGATTTTTTAATTAAATTTAAGCTGTTGTAGGAGTGACTGTGCCAACATTGGGGCTAATCAATGTTGGTTGGAGTTGTTTGGAGGCCCTAATATCTAATCGACTACTGTGTCAAAATATTACTCCTAGAGTTATGCTGCTTTGCCGATTCTTGTCCATTATTTTGATAAGAGCATACTTGTAAAATTAAGGGAGTTGATGCCATGGAAATTAACCTATACAATCATCAAATTTTAAGATCATATCGATATTAAACAGGGCAAGGTATTAACAGAAGTCACTTAGTAGCGTGCGCGCACACACACACACACACGCATACACATGTATATGTTACAATGTCCCTATAACATGTACAGTTGAATTATTTTTACATGCTTGGTCTGGGGAATAAAATTCAGAGGTGCGCTGCGGGGTTGCGAATTTTGGATCAGAATTAAAAAGCATTCATGTGCACTAAATAACTGGTGTTCAATTTTAGTAACTCTTTGATAAGTTTGAACAATTCTTTCTTTTTCTCATTTAATGATTATTACCAAAAATCTTAACCCAAATCTAATCAAATGAAAATATCTCCCTATTCCGAAGAAAGTAAAATAGGCTTGGCAACTCCCTTCAAAGAAATTTCATTGACCTCTCTTTCACTCTCCTATCGCAAACTGTCTTCTTCTCAGTCGTAACATATGTTCAGGTAAGTTGATTTGATCTTCTTTACTAAATTAACTCTGTATTTGTTTGTACGACATTTGCCTGATGGAATTTGTGTACTACTTGCTTGTGCTCTGTTGTCAGTATTCGGGGTTTTCTGGAAGGGAGGGGAGAGAATTGATGGTAATGTGATCTTAAAATTCGGCAGCTCCCCACTGTTGCCAAATCATCTTAGAGAGATATGAATTTTGTTTGTTAGATTAGATAAGTGAGATAAAAGACAAGATATTCATTGGTAAAAAGAGAAAAAATAATAATAGTTACCTTTCCTATTAACAAAGAATTTATGCTCCCGATCACCTTCTATTGAGGGAATTCTTGGTAAGAATTAAGCTGCATTTAACCAGCTACAGAAATATTCAAGATGAAATTAATAGATCCAGAAGTTTCATAAACATTCCTTCTTTACCGAAGTTCACGTGCCGCATTTTAGATCATTATTTGGTTACTTGTAGACTCCCCTGCTCCTCGACCACCCAAAATGGACAACTTGAATTTCATTATCATGAGTTAACATTATATAAACCCCTTCCTGGAGAAGAAACGGATTTTACTATCGGATTCCACATCTCTCTTTCATTCCTTCCAACCCCGCTCTGGTTGTGCAGGTTATTTGTCCATTTTGCATTTTGCTTATTATGAGTTCCTCTGGTTGATCATCTCCTTTATCTACAGTTGAATGATGTGATGTGCTACTTGATGTTTTTGCTTCTCTTGCAGAGATGTTCCTAACTTTTTCTCTGTTTTGTTTTGTTTTGTTTTGTTTTGACTTTTGTGCAGGTCACTAGGTAATGCTCAAATTGGACTGGATGATTATAACCTTCCTTTTGCATAATTCACTTGGATTTCTGGTTTGCTTTTCTGTCTCTCTTAGAGGAGAACTTCATCAATAACAGGACCATAAGAACTATCTGATCCAAGCATTCGCCAGTAGTGCTAATTTTGCTTGAATTTGGCTTTCAATGAATTCTATAATGCAGCGATTATATGGTATCTTGAATAGCCAGAGTTTCACACATAATATTCTGGTCGTATGCAAATATTTGAATAGCACAGGTTTCCTCTGGATATTTTGCGTTTTTCTCCCTTTTTTTTAAATTACACTTCACGTGTTATGTTTTTATTGCTAAAGAGTCGATCTAATCAAATTTAGATTTTTAGAGCTAGTTATTATGAATGTAAAAGAACATCCGTGGGAATTTATGCATGTGATGTTAAAGAAATTGATTATTATCTAACTTCATATTTTTTGAATCACCATGATGTCGAAGTTTCTGCCCTAGGTGTACTCCTCTATGACTAAATGTGCAGTCCAGCGAGAGTTTTTCCTCTTCTTATCTATACATATATGCTTGATTCTCTAGGATGATCTTTGCCCATTCTTATGTACTTTATATACTTCATATTCCACTTTGAGAAGTTCAATTGAACTTAGCTATGCTTAACAAAAGAGTTCTTGTCCTTCTATGTTCCATTATCATGTATAATTTTAACTTAGAGAAACTGTGAGTTGATAAGCTGTTAATTTGATGATAAAAGTCACTGTGCTGATAATACTTATTTTTACTTTGCTTTAACAGACCTATATTAATATACTTTGTTAGCAAGTCGAATTTCATTTTTAGTCGCATAAAACCCTCTGTGAGATTCCATGTTCTATATCTAAGTCGTATGTCATTCTGGAATCTACTATGTTTGACGTGATAGCAATTTCAACTTGGTATATGTTATACTCACACAGATTTCATCAATGATATCAATCACCAATCTAATCTAGATGAATCAGAATTGGGAGACAACAAAGAAGAAAGTAAGGAATTGTATTAAATCTCAAAATAATTATGGTTTTCGATGCCAAATAGCAGCTCCTCTCCTCTCTTTCTATACCTTCCTTCTCAACTAACTATTGCCAGCTGTCTCGTTCCTATTGGTCGACAATATTAGTTTGTTACAATTCTTTTCTACTGTATTTTCCCTCTCTTCCATACAATTCTATCATAACAGTATATTCAATGGTAGGCCCTTCCATTTTGTAGATTGAATTAGTTGTGCTGCCAAATCTTTCTGATACTATATATGCCATTGAATATACAATTTTGCAATCTTCATGATTGTATATGAAATTTTCCTGTTGCATCGTAGTGCCTATCTTGAATTCATGATGTCCATTTGCAGGTAAAACTGGTGTGTCCTGTGTTGTTTATAAGATTGGTGAGTGCATGCAAGAACTCATAAAATTGTGGAATGAATATGAATCATTGCAAGCTGATAAAGCATGTGATGGAGCTCAAAAGGGCCCTACTTTAGAAATTTGCATACCCGCAGAACATGTTACTGCTACTAATCGCCAAGTAAGATGATTATATATTTTCCTGTTACTCTTACTTTTTATGTGGCCCCACTCTCTGTTTGAACTTTATATATTCTCCTTGTAACTCTGAATTTCCTATCGATTCGTAGTTCATACTTTTGCATCCTGAGATGTTCCTGCCTTCTTAATTTGTCATGCTTTTGCCCATTTCCATCATAAAAAAACTCATTTCTTCTATACGATTTTCTTATATGTTTGGCTGTTGTACTATTTGTAACGAACTACTTTATTCTAGCTTAATAGTCCATATTAGAAGCGGACTATAAGTTTTCTGTTTGTATCTCTAAATCTCCTATCAGTAGTTCTTATTCCTGCATGCATTACAAACTGTCTATAAGCATGAGATACAAGCTTAAAAAGTTTTTGAAGCTTCATATACAAGGACTTAATAGTGGGTAGCACCTGGATTTTATATCTTCAAAATCATTCTCTTCCCGTAACAAGTTAACTGTTAAATTCTGCATCTTGTTCTCCAAATGATGTATTGACAAATAAAGTACTACATTTCCCTGGAAACATCCATCCCCACCCCAAAGAAAATATCATTATATCGAGCTTCTGAATGCTGCCTGTGCAGGTGAGAGGTGGACAGCTTTGGGGAACTGATGTGTACACGGTGGACTCTGATTTGGTGGCTGGTATGTTCAGTGACATATATTGGAGTTTTCTTTCTTATTTTTGGCTGGGTTACAACTTTCTTATGTTTGCAAAATCCGTAGTTACTTGATGCGACTTTGGCTAACATTAAGCACTCTGTTTAGTACTTATGCATACAGGATATTGTCGCCCAACGGCTTCTCCCCCTCCATCTGCTACTCAGGAGTTGCGGGCTACTATCAGAGTGCTCCCACCTCAAGATTGTATGTTCAATATATATCCAGTCATAAAAAGTTCATGCTCTTTAATGAGATGTTTCCATAAGTCCTAACTTTTGATAGTTAAACGTAATGCATGTCAATGTAAAATTTCCTTAGACACTGGTTCAATGGAAGTATCATTAGAGGTTGGAGGAAGAGAGGGAGGGAGGATGGTCAATATAAGTATCATTGAGGAGAGGGGGGGAGTACGAGTATGATTAGAGGTTGGAGAAGGGGGAGGGAGGAAGTGCATGCTCATAAGACAGTTTATTTGGTTTAGGTGGCAATAGGACAAGGTTTTTCTTGTGGAATTCTCTGATCTCATTATCTACCTGTTCAAAGGAACATATTCGCTGTGATGATAATTTGGTTTAACACTAGTATATTTCAATGCCTACCTTTTATTCTATCCCTTATGGCACTTGTAGGTTGTGGCTAGAGTGAATCGTCTGCCGTCCTCATGATGCTTCTATTATCTAAATTGACATAAACTTTATCTATTAGTATTGTAATATATGTTGTTATGCCTGAAGTATATTCACAGGCATCCAGGCTCAGTATGTAAGAAACGTGGGTGGATAGAACTTAGTATTTAGTGAAACTTGTTAAACTAGTATACATATTGAGTACTATCTTTGCTATTTCTCTGTGTGCTTTACATACTTCCTTTCCATGTTAGGCTTCAGTATCCAAAAACGTGACACAGCTATAGTCATTGCAAGCCATAATATATGTGCACTTATTGGTCTGTACTTTTTCCATTGAAGAGTTGTTGCTTTGCTAAACAGTATCATGTGTGAGAAAGCATTACGTCCTGACACGAGGAAATTGACATGTTGAATTGAAGAGCATGAATTTGTTGTATTCTATCTTTCTGCAGGTTCTACTCTTCTGTTAATTGACTCCATTCCATTAAATTCTCCAGGTTATATTTCTACACTGAGGAATAATGTCCGTTCTCGTGCATGGGGTGCTGCTATTGGTTGTAGTTATCGTGTTGAGCGGTGTTGCATTGTGAAGGTTGTAGCTCTGTCTTTTCGTATTTGCCTTTTGCTCTCTCAGCTATTTACTATTAACTTATTTGCATATATTAATCTATGCTTCTGTATCAGAAAGGAGGTGGGATCATTGATCTTGAACCTTGTCTTACACATTCCTCAACTATGGAGCCTACTTTAGCTCCAGTTGCTGTGGAGCGCACAATGACTACTAGAGCTGCAGCTTCGGTAATTGCATTTTGATGCTATCTAATTTACAGTGTCCAAGCACACACTTCTTTTTTTATTGATAAGGAATGCCTTACTCTATGTCCTTGTGAGTAGCTTAATCTAACCTTCAACCCCCCCCACCCCACCCCCCAACCAAAATAAAATAAAATAAATAAATATATAAAATAAAATAAATTAAAGAATATCTCCATCTGTTTCTCCAGAATGCATTACGCCAGCAAAGGTTTGTGCGTGAAGTAACAATTCAGTTCAACCTCTGCATGGAGCCTTGGTATGTTATGTGCTTTTCAGCAGTACAATTGCTGTGGCCTTCAGTTCAAACTCTTCTAGGGCTTTCTGCATGAAGTTTTTTATGACCACCATTATTAGCCTCAATCAGGCATCATCTTTTTGCAAAGGCTGGATTTGTGGCATAGTGCAAATATTTATTACTCTGGGCAAATTAAATTAAGGTTTTTTTTCATGTAACAATTGTCTGTCATCCTTGTCATAAATATTCCGAAGTTATCACTCTTTTGGTTATTATTAACAAATATCCTGGTGAAGTATCTAATAGGCTAAAAAAAAGGATGGTATGTCATATGCTGTAATACTTGTCCGTTCTACCTATGACTTTTCCTCTTATTGTTGCTTTCTGGTTTATTTAGGCTGAAATACAGCATCAGTGCTGTTGCTGACAAAGGTCTAAAAAAGTCCCTCTTTACATCTGCACGCTTAAAGAAGGGAGAAGTGCTATATGTAGAGACTCATTCTCGCAGGTAAATAATTTGGGTTAAATTTGAATTAAATTGTAAATGGATTCTCTGCCTTCTAGTTTGATCACATTTCATTGCCCTTTCTGCTCTGAAGCACATAGCAAATGAACTTTTTTCTTCTTTTTCCCAACCATCAAGATTTTTTTCCCAATTCTTTTTGTCATTCATATGCTATACATGGTCATAGAAATGACTCTTGGGGTTGGACAGTACATATATATGTTGATAGTATATTCACAAGGCTGTTCTTTTACAATGTCATCATTTTTTTTCACTTTAGTTGTTGTGGGGGATGAGTTGATTTGTTTTTTAATATGAACAACAGAGTGTTTATCCACCATCACCGTCTCATCTTATTAATGGAGTCTTATTAATGGAGCTATCTTTAGGTATGAACTTTGCTTTAATGGAGAAAAGGTAGTAAAAGCTGCAACAGCATCTCATGCACACGGATCTGAAACTGGAAGACCTCAAACTAACAATGCACATTCCATTAATGGTGAACGAAGTGTTGTGGATGGTGAAAGCACTGTGGTTGACATTTTCCGATGGTCTCGCTGTAAGCGTCCCCTTCCTCAGAAAAGTATGCAGAGTATTGGAATACCATTGCCTCTTGAACATGTTGAGGTAATCTTTATGTGCCGTTTCTTTCATGCTGGTACTTAGTGATTTCTTTTCCATGATATTATGCTACTTTTTCTTAGGACACTTGTTTGATGTTTCTACCCCGTCTCTCAAATATACATCCTTGCTTCTTTGGATTCAATGCGAAGCTGGGATCTTTGATTCTGTTTGTTTTGTAAATTAGATTGTGTTTTAGGTTGCATATGTTATGTTCACTCTTGGCATCTCTTGCCATATTTGGTAATGATGTGTGTGTGTGTATACACGTAACACACACACATACGCCCACTCGTAACTTACCGACTAATTTTATAACAATATGCTATTATGTTGATATATAATTTGTATCTGGTGTTGAATGCTCTCTTAAACTGGCAGGTTTTGGAGGATAATCTCGAGTGGGATGAAATATCGTGGTCGCAAACTGGTGCTTGGATTGCTGGGAGAGAATATCATCTTGCTCGTGCACATTTTCTTTCCCAAAGTTAGACGCGGTGATGTCTTTCGGCAGGACAAACACCATGTGTTCCTGATTCTTAGTGAATTTATAGATAGAGAACTTAATGGTGTAATCAGTAGTTTAACCAAATTATACTTGGTACAGGAGAATGGGGTTTGAGGCTGAATAGATTGGTTATGCTACTCTTGTTATTTATCATGCTGTTTGATACCACATCCTCAAGTGTTCAGCTTAAAAGTGGACAAAAATCACTGTTTAAAGCACTACACTTGCAGAAGTGGGCATTGGTCGCCTTCAGCGACGACAACTGCGAACTAGTATATTGTAGTAAATGTATGATTGAAATAGTATGTAGATATAGGGTTGAATCTACTAGAAACCATCTCAATACAAGAAACTAGTAACCAACATAATCGTATTAATCAAAAGACATTATTTTATGCATTAAAAAGTATAAAAATATAGTTTTATATGTGAAAAAACATAGTATTGAGAAAACATTATTTTATGAATAAGAAAACTTATCTCATTTTTAGAAAATCAAGCTGGATTATTAATCAATCAAAATTTATGGATTAGATTGGTTTTTAGTTATTAGCAGTGGGAGGGTTTTATTAGCATTTTGTTTTCTAGTTATATAAAGAGTGGATCGAATGAAAATTTCAAAAAAATTTAGAACTAAAAACTAATATGGTTTTTCCATTTTTTTAGCTATATATCATGATTGCTGCTATAGAGTGGAGAAAACGGTCATACAACTATGGTGCCGGTCCAAGATTTCTGATGAAATAGGTGCAGTGTTTGTTTCCCCAGTAGAGAACACAACTTGAATCTGGCTTATCAAGAGCAGCAGACTTCTATGTTACCTCAACCTGCTCTATACATGCAGAGGTTAAAAATTAAAGATATGCCAAAACAGGTGTTAGTGAGAGAGAGTGATTGCCTTAAGGGCCCAACAATGTACCGAAAAAAACACTCTTAAATGTAAACATAGCATGACTTGGTTTAAGAGTGCTAACAAAATAATCATTGCCATTTAGTCATAAAACTAGATCCTCTTGATAAACGCAAACCTTGTAATAGATGTACAGCGATTCCATGTTAAAACCATTTAGGCTACTGATTTATGTGTAAGAGTAGATAGCTAAATATGGATATATGTAATACAGTACTAACTCAGCTAACACTACTTCATACCATAAACCAGGAAGACAATATCTAGAAGCAATGCAAAATATGATGTGTGATGAAAAACAAATGAACCATAAAGCATTTCCCATAGCGTCTTTGACCACAAAATCAAGCTAAGTACAGGGTCCATATTCAGAAAAACGTTGCTAGAGTTGGTACACATTCTTCGAGAATATATCCGACTGCAAAAATTTGCAGAGCGGAAAAAGTTAAAAATAAATAAAAATCAGCCTCGTCATGCTGCTGAACTTGTAGATGCTCTAAACTTCCCCTCCATCCATGCTAATCTCCTCTCACTTTTGAGTGATATGAAAGTTTCTCTTGCTGACGGATTTTCAAATAAATCCAAAGCAAAAAAGTATACGGTTTGATCAACACCTTGCATCTCGTCCAAAATTCTTATACATTTGCTTATGGTGAAACGCTCCTCATTTCTCATGATTGCAGCAGCTCTCATCTTTGAGGCTGCAGCTATCTCCAACATAGCATCCACAATAGCATCACCTGTTGCCTTACGGCTTCTCTTGTGCCGCCCTGAATGAGGTATCACAGTATGGTGTTTATTGTTGCCATCTAACATGTTTGCTTCCCCGCCTGACCCAGAAGAAGCGTCCCCATCTACGAAAGTCCGGTCACCAGACATACTTGACTTTAGAACATTTCAGTGAGGGAGGAATAAGGTTCCAGTTGCCTTCCAGAATAGCGAAGAAGACCTGTATATAGCAGCTTAAGAAGTCCAACGCAGAATCCTCTTCAAATCGAAAACACCAGAGCACAAGTGATGAAAGCAGCAATGGACCTAATTAAAGGAATATCATATGTGTTCAGCTAAATTTTGCTTATATTTGGTTTCAAAGGAGTAAGACAACCTATCCATGACCCTTCAGAAGTCAACACATAGACACAAGCATGCTTAATCTCAATTGCAGTGAAAAGGGGCGAAGAAGGATCCTGGATGTATGTTGTGGAATTTTATTCTCTGCTATAAATAATTCTATGGCATTATGTGGATCCGCATGAAAGCCTCATATATGGACCGATACATGTGATTTAACAAGTGCTCAAAATGAGAATGCTATCGGGGTATCAGTAGATACACTTTGATTTGCTAGGTTGGGATATACATACTCCAAAGGTTTTCAGAACTTATGCACTTGAGGAACACTCATCTCGGGAAAAAGTAGTAAAACTAATACATTTAAAAATGTAAGAAGAGCTAGATAATTTAAGCATAGAATTCTAATTATTTAATGCTCAAGCATCAAAGTGGTGATTATCAGTCAGGATAAGTGCTAATTCAGGTCAAAATAAAACATTTTTGCCTTTTCTTAAGGTTAACCTTACCGAAGAGGATGACAATTCAGTTGCAGAGTGCAGAGGGATTATCAGTCAGGATAAGTGCCAATTCAGATCAAAATAAAACATATTTGCCTTTTCTTAAGGTTAACCTTACCGAAGAGAGTGACAAGTCAGTTTGGACCTATTGCAAACTTATCTGCATTACAGCTATTAGATATGCCACAGCAAAAAGAGGAAACATTAGCTGACAGGAAAAAAGCAACTCTTTCTATAATGCATGTCTATGCAATATGTAGTCAACTTGAAATAGCAAGTGTAAATTACAGATGTTGGAACAGTTTCAAGTCAGAAAAATCATCTTTTTGGTGACATACCAGATAACACAGGGAGAAGAAGGGGGATCAAAATACATCCTCACTTTACTAAATGTACAAAACAAACAGTAATTGGAGAAGGAGCCTACCCAAATTTTGATCAACTGCAAGTCAGCTCGAAGTGCAAGATGCAACAACAAAAATAATGATAGTAAAATTGAATGAATAAATAAATAAATGAATTATACGGAATCAGAGTTTCCGGCTGCACTGATACAACTGTTTTCCGGTTAATTATTCCCGGACTGAAGATCGAGAACTACGCAATAAACTAGGAGTTAAACTCACGCCTCAAAGTTATATCATATGAAAACCATGATCAACACGCAGACACGTTCTCATAAAAAGAGAAGTTTGAGTGGAAATTGAAAAACAGCATGATGCACAAAGAGCAGTTGCATAATCAAATTAACCATACAAAATATATTGGGAGATACGAGTATGATCAAATAGAGCAAATACGAAAGAAAACAGGAACATACGAAGAGGATTCAATAATTATTAACGGGAGAAAGTAGGAACACCTGGGAGGATGAGAAAATGAAACGCCACAGTCAGAGCTCTCTGCACTGCCAACTGAAACGAAGAAGAAGAAAATGAAAAAGAAAAAAAGAAAAGAAAAAAGGAGTACTTTAACATTTCAACGCTGTGCACCCTTTTTATATTTTGTGTGTGATATTTGGCGGAGGTTGTAAACTGGGAGCCCAAAACAAAGCCCAGTTTTTATTACTTGGAGGCCCATCTTTTAAGCCCATTAATTGTGAGATTCTGATTGGGCCTATTGCAAAATTGCCTCCACCAATTACCGTATTTATGATCCAGCAATGGATAAAGCACAAAAGAGGGAAAATATATATGATTTTACTATGGACACGAAAGATAGATTAACTAGTAATTAATGGAGATTTGACTGATTGAATGTGTAGGTTATACCATGTTATGTCTAATTTTAATCCCATCACGTTAGTTGGGTTAGATTATGGATCTTTGGGTCTTTTATTTGGTAGATTTGTTTTGGATTCTAAACAACTTGTATTGGTATTTGGTAGATTTTTATTGGAAGCCCAGATACATTTCTCCTTCTTCCTCTCACCTTCTCGGCACTCTCTCTCTCTACCCTCTCTCTTCTTCCTCTCACCTTCTCGGCACTCTCTCTCTCTCCCCTCTTTCTGGTTCTTTCCTTCAAGGAACCCAACACAGAAAATCCCCAAATAAAATCCTCCCCCCACTCTTCTCTCTTTACGTCGTCGGCGCCCGCTCAAGCGTGAAGTGACCAATTTCAGGTGTTATCTTCGTCAAGGAGCAGCTTCCTTTATGAAAAATGGGAAAATCTATTTGAGAAACCCAATAAAGAAGAGAGTGGCAATAATGTAAAATTGAATGAAAGTTTAACCAATTTTCAAATGTAAACTAGCTCAAACGCACCTCACGAGCTAGTCACAAAACTAATCGAAACAAGGATTTTGGTAACGGACTTTGAAAGTGGAACGGGCCTTCAAATTAAATAACATGCCTACCAAATATCCATTTTTGGGCTTATCCAAATCCCTACCAGCTGAAACAAGCCTGTCAAAGAGGCGCTTAGGGTCCTCGATAAAATTCCTACAATTATTTGATGATAGGTAGAAAACAAATTATGCATGGTGAAATCTTGATAAAATAGCCGGAATGAACGCCTAACTGTTTTTGACATCAAAGCAATAGAGAAAGAAAGACTCATGCAATAGCATAGCGACGCATGAATATTTAAACTGCAACAAATATAATTCAACAAGACAAGTGAGAAGATGCATGTGTTGCACTTGCACACTATAGTGTTGTTATCTTCGTTTTTGAATATATATGGACGTACCCTACAGTATGTAGCACACTATTATATACCATTATGATGAATGATATATCTTCAGTTTCGATTACTTTGTTTGTGTTGTCATTATTAATATTGGAAATGTGGTGAATGGAAGGGAAGGTTCCGGATGAAAGAATGATTGAAAAGTGACATTAGAAATGAAAAAGAATGGTGGAAATTAAGAGAGGGGTGAAGCTCAGCTGGAAAGGAAAAATATAATCATTTCTCATTTACATGTGATGCACCATGGATTATGGTGGGGAAGAGGAAGCTGTATCTTCTACTCAAATATGCAGCTAATATTGACTCCATTATTCGTTTGGTCCATAAAGTTAAATACTCTAATTTTGGAATAATTGATCAATTCAAATAATTTTTTTAACTACAAGACTGCAAATTATATATAAATAATAATTATAGATTTTAATTAGATTAGTGAACCCTGGTAACTATAATATTAAACTAAATCGCATTATATATAAATTAACAAATTGATAATGAGTCATGGGGCGTGGAACACCAAAATTAGAATAGAGGATCGCCAAGTAGTACACTATTCATCTCCTTCACAAACATCTTTTAGGGGTGTTTACTTTGCATGATTAGATTAGATAGATAAAATTAATCCAGCCTAATCAAGTGTTTACTTTTAAGGATTAATATTTGAGAATATCCCAAAGCTCATGATTATTTTAATGTTTTGAATTGTTCTCCATTAATTTTAATCCAACTAATATAGATATGATTGAAATAATCCTCCAAATAAAGGGATAATTATTTATCCAAATTTTAATCATCCACTAATCCTTTGTAGTAAACAAATGATTGATAGATAAAAATTATCTTATCATATATTTAATCCAATAAATAATCAATCTTTCAAAATGTTAATCAAGAAAAGTAAACACTTCTTTAGTGACTTGGGTGAATGATCTACACAAATTAAAAGTAAACTCGCATTATTGTGATCATCAGTTGCAATCAATACAATGAATTAATCTCCACAGCCAACTCACTAGTAGTCTCTATATAGCCTCGAGTTACTTATGGGTAGTTTAGGAAGGAAACAACTAAACATCCTTTCAAATTCATATGTAAGGGAATTAACATCAGTACTGTTAATTATTTTAAACTAGTTAAGGTATAGACTTGGTTCATTTCTTTCACTAGACGACAAGTGGATTTTTTAGAGCTTATTAAAATCATATACAACCAGACGCTTGATGAACAAATTAAATTAAATTCTTCATAGCTATTAAGAGATGTTTACTTTTCATGATAAGATAGATTGATAAAAATATAGAATTGAGTCTTTAAAAATAAGATTATTAAACAAGTTCAAATTAAACAATTCATCAAAATAAATAGTAATTTTTTTTATCTATTCTATCATAAATAGTAAATGCCCCTAATTATATATATGAATATGCATGATGTGGGCTAACTAGGCTCATATACATGTATAAAATTCGATGACGATGAGAAAACATTATTTTGTTGATTGTGGTCCAGTACTCCTTTTTGGGGTGGTTAATTAATACAAAAATTTTAAAAGTTGTATTACCATAGACTCAAACATGTAACCCTTGATTTCAGGTATTAATCATTCTATCACTATACCAACACATATTTGTTTTGATTTGCTGTTTGTGAGTCCACTCCTTTACACTCCACTCCAAATCTACCAGATTTTCAACCCTAAAATTTTTCATCATTACGATTAAGACTCCCACTCCGCTTTCTTCGATTCATTCCATCTCCACTTCTTTAATCTCTCAAATCCCTGTATATAATCATTTTTACTTTTACCACAATTTCAGAATAGAATTCTCCGATCTTCGCAAAATGTGAGACTTATATATATATATATATATATATATATATATATATATGTGTGTGTGTGTGTGTGTGTGCGCGCAATATAGCCTTTGCTTGGAATTAATAAAGGCCGAATTTCAGGATACTTCTCTGAATTTTCGTAAGAAAAATAAAATAATTAAAACATCAACGTTTGCGCCTGTATTATCGAAAATTTATTTAATTAAAGTTCGTAAAATTTTCTTGAAAATTTGGCTAATAGAACCTGTTATCACCAAAGCTACTATGTATATTCTACATCCCTTCCAGAAAGCGTTAATTCATTCATGAAATGTTTCATTTAATTAACATAGCTAGCCGCTACTCTCTCTCTCTCTATATATATAGATATAGATAGATATATATCCATAATTTATAATCTTCTTAAAGTTATGCTAACCTTAATTTACATGTATATTCTGATTCAGCAATACTACAATATAAATCATTGGTCATATGCTGGGGGACGGAATATCGTTGGGCGCAGGCTACTGGCACAGATTTTTTCAAAATTAGTATTAATATATATGTATTTAATGTTACAAAAGTCATTGGTAGATGGTAATGCAGTTGGTTAAGTGTTCCATTTCAATGAGAGGCAGGTTCGAATCCCCGCTTGTTGTGCTTTCTTTTTTTCTCTTCCTTTTCTTTTGTTATTCTTTTCTTTCTCGGTTGTTTTTTCCTTTTTCTCTTCCTTTTCTTTTGTTATTCTTTTCTTTTTCTTTCGTTTTACATTTTCTGTTTATCTTTCTCTTCTCTTTCTTTCCTTTTCTTTTTTCTTTTCTTCTTAATTCTTTTTCTATAATTTGATTTATGATGATAAAATAAAAGATATATGCAAATAATAAAGTTTTATATGTAAATTAATGATCAATCCAATTTTTAAAAGATTATGATAAACTTATTTTAACAAGAATATGTAATATTTATTTAAACTTATTTAAGGGGACATGAATTTCATAACAAAACAATGAGCTCTAAGAGACAACAAAACATTTTTTTTTCTTTTTATCATAATTGTTAAAATTTAAAATTCTAAATACCAAACATGTTGCTTTTTGCTACTTTTTAAGTTTATATATTTCATTTCCATCCTATGATTAAATTAATTTAGATTTCATTGTTGATTTGTAATGGTACAAGAAAATCAAGATTTGAGTTACGTAAGATAATACTATTTAAATATTAAACACTTATAATTTTCTTATTATTTTAGTTTTTATAGATATTATTGATTGATTATTTAATTATTTTTAGTAAATATTATTATTTTATTTTGCAAGATATCAAAATATAATGAACAAGAAATTTAGTATGAACAATTACGAGTATTCAAATAATATTAATTTTATTTTTATTTTTATAATATTTTTATAATTATTTTTATCATATTTTAAATTATAATTATTTGGGTCCCCGTCTAAATTTCTGGCTCAATCCTGGTCATATGGCTAGCTGCATCCAATTATAACTGGGCTCTTATTATATTTCTATATTATTCTAATTAATATATATACTTCAATGTTTAGTAGTATTTATGTATTCTATAGTGTAGCCCTAGCTAATGATTCAACGTTGTGTAACCACTAAAGTTTAGTAAAGAGATTCCCCACTAAAATAGATTAATTTAATTTGCACTTTTTAATGATCAAACCACTAAAGTTAATAAAAATGAAGCAAAATTGCGACTATATATGAATGTTTCTAAAAATCACTAATCACAATTTCTTGTCTCTTAATATTATGGTGGGGATTTTATTTAACATGGATGACATTTTTATTAGATCACATTAATGTGATGTTCTCACTTTTCGCGATGCAACTCTTCTTCGTATTGCACTGATCGGTTATTTTATAACTACTGATTATTTTATTTTATTGTGAGAATGTAGATCGATCTTATAATTAACAGAACTCATCTTTCAGTCTCATCATCAATTTTATTTTATTTTTGTTTGAAAGAGGATCATCATCATTTATTAAAGATAATGATAATGGAAAATAATGGTGTAGTCACATTATTTCTTGCCCATAAATTGGAAGGACTCATGCTTGGAAAGCGAGTGCAATGAAATGGACTCGTCATTATAATTTACACCATAATCTTTTTGCATAGAACAATAAAATGTTCACACTCTTATCATTTACCTGATCATCGAAAGAAATTATCAAAACATAAAATAAATTCTTATGTAATAATATATTGCTAACTATAAACTATACTGAATTATATATACTGCCTTTGGCTTAATTAGGTGATCATATATTTCGCACAATAAATTCTAGTTTATTGGAGTAGGTTTTTCTGTAATAAACACTCATCTGTCTGTTTGTCTAAATATAACAAGACCTGATGTAGTAAGCGGGTTATTTGCATGACCTATCTCAATGAGAAAGGATAAATGTAAAAATAGTAATATTAAGTAAATTAAAGTGTAAAACTCAATTTAGACAGACATGCTTCAAGTGTTTCTCATCTAATTTTACGATTTAATAAAGAGTCGCATACACAGCTAATTAACTTAACAGCTTTAACCCCGACTGAATCTGGCAAGTTCAATTTTGCACAAAATGTGGTCGTAGTGGGTCCCTCATGTTTTCTCGACAAAACTCAATGTTGCTTTATTTCAATGATAGAAACAAAAGCCTACAATATAGAAAGCTATGCATCACTACTTTTAATTGACGGCAATGGCATGCATAAGAACCAAGTGTATATTACCTTTAACAATCGATATAAATCCATGCAAGCATCCCAATGAGACTTATTAAGATGTAATTGAATAGATGTAAACTTTTCTAAAAAATCACATAAATGACCCTTATATGAAATAGTACTATTAAGCATTTCATAAGTAGAATTCCAACGATGAGAAACATCCAATTTGAAACATGTATAAGCAATATTTTTATACAACAATATTTTTGCCATTTCTTCCACAAGTTTTTGAAGCATGCAAACATTTGATAGCATTTCTAATAGACTAACGGAATCTTGAAAATACTAAGTGCATCTTGAACACATAAATTTAAAATATGACAAATGCATCTAGAATGAAAGTATTTTCCTTCAAAAGAAGGTGCGCATGCTTCAATAAGTTGAGGAATACTAGCGATGTTTGTCAAGCATTATCAAAACCAACGGAAAAAATTTTATTAATCAAAGAATACTCATTTAACACACCAATTATAATATTAGCAATACCTAAAGCATTATGAGGCTCTTCAAACTCTAAAAGCAATTAAACGCTTTTGCATAACTCATTTCGAATCAATCCAATGACAAGTAATACCCATATAAGAATTTTCTTATTATAAGCATCCGTCCAAACATCGGCACAAATAGAAACTTTATGACCTAAACGAACTAAATATTTCATTAAATCATGTTTTTTCCATGCATTGTCTCCTAATCTTCTTAAGCATAATACTTCTACTAACTTTGTATGCATTAGGACCAAGTCCGCCTTTATAACATTCTTCATACGTAACTCTATCGGCATAATTAAAAGGGAGTTTTCCATAGCACAATATCTAGCCATCGGATCTTCATATTTTCCCTTATCAAATTTAAATAAAGTGGACGCATCTGTAGAATATTGAGAAGGGTTTTAATTTGAGTTGTTCGTTGATATTCCATACTCATGAGGATGAGAACCTCCATGTGCCTATCGAGCTGCCTGTAACCTCCTTTCGATCCATTTGTAGGTTTTTCGCAATAGTTGCAATAAGCAACGATCTCTTCGACCGTCGGAAGAGGTGCTTCGCCTAGCACTTCCACTTTTCTAAAGAAAATATAACAAGATATTGTAAGAACTATGAACATGAAATTAAAATTGTGAAACTAATTTGTGTAAACGTAAAAATTTACGCACTCTAAAGTGTTTCACAAAAACGCTGGACTTAAGTTCCTTTGATTTTGGTGGTTGTGGCGGCGTATCTTGGTCAAAGTCGCCATATTCTTCGCCGCCTTCTTCATCGCCGCTCTTGGTCGCTCGAGCCACGCCACCAAATTGGGACTTCTTTCCATTCGATGCACCATTTCATAAAATCGAGATCTTCTTCGCTTGTAACCTTCGGCAACTTGCCTTGAGATTTCCTCCACCGCTAAGGCCCTTCGTGAACGTTGATTTGGAATGTCTCCTCCTCACTGGAGCTCCTTCATCGCGGCCTTTCCTTCCTTGTTTAATCGTTTAAAGAAAGACATGATGATTGATGAAGTGAGAAAGTTTGAGAGTTTAGAATAAGAATGAGAGATGAGAGAGCTTGAGAACTTGAGAGATTGAGTTTGAGAGTAAGAATGAGAGCTTGAAAGCTTGAAAATTAGATGTAAATGAGTGAATTAAGGTTGAGAAATGAGATGATCAGTGAGGATGATGGATATATTTATAGGAGTGATTTTAGGTGAAAATCGAAAATAGCCGCTTTAGCCGTTGGGATCGCCGGCTAGGGCCGGACCGCGGTTCCAACGGTTCCACGAGCTCCGCCGGTTCGGCCCTAGGCCCGCCGGTTCCAACGGCTATAATCGGGACCGGCGGTTCCATCCCAAGCCCGCCGGTTCGGACCGGCGGTTAACCGCCGGTTCCGGGCCTGTTTTCGCATGAACCGAGCCCGGCCCTAGGCCCTAGCTCACGGTTCCGGTTCAGGCCCGTTGATCGCCGGTCCGGGCCCGAACCGTTGACTTTAAGGCCGTGCCTAGGGCCGGGCCGGCGGTTCGGAAAGCCCGGACATGTCTAAATGTTGCTTTATTTCAATGATAGAAACAAAAGCCTACAATATAGAAAGCTATGCATCACTACTTTTAATTGATGGCAATGGCATGCATAAGAACCAAGTGTATATTATTCCTTTCGTCCCGTTCAAGACGTTCATTTCTTTTCGGCACGGTTATTTAGGAGAAGGGATATAATGATTAAAGTGATAAAAAATAGGTAGGACTCGCAACTTTTAAAGAGATAATTATTTCCTAAAAAGAAACAGACAATCTTGGGTGGAACAGTTAAAATGGAATACATATCATCTTGGGTGGGACGGAGGGAGTAGTACACATGTTATGGATTGGATAGACAAACATATATCCTAGGCGCATCAAATTAACTAGATTAAAAATGTTAGAGTTCTAGCACAATTATTTGAATGTTTCCCGAGAAATATTAATCTGCTAATTATTAATATTCCCGATTGGCAGGAGGAATTCCACAACAAAAGAAAACCGACATGCATGAAATGCAATTCTTTCTGGACATCTGTTCAGGAAGAATCTTACATGCATACTACTGCTATATATATACACCTATATAGACACAGAGAGAAAGAGTCGGCAGCTGGCGAAAATTATTTGTTTAATGAATTCTTGTATGGGTTGGGGCATTACTTTATTAATTTGTTATAAGTTGAAAATAACACAAAATTTATACACGTTACATAATAATATAGTACGGGGAGGGGCGGGCAGGATTATATGCATCTCATAGGCAGATGAGTTGTACCAGCACGTCTCTTCCGCCAAACAATCACTACATTTTCTTTCCTTCCTTTTCATTATCACGATTATTCTGTTTTCGCCTCGCTTTTCTAATATAATACTCATTCGTCCCATTATTATTGACACATTTTCTTTTTTGAACTGTCCCATTAAGTTGGTCCGTCTCCAAAAAAGTAAACACTTTTTACACTAAAAAGTGCCTCGAATTTCGTATCATCCACTACTTTACACACAAAACACAACTCCTCTTAATCTACGTACAAAAAAGAAAGGAGCCATCATTATTGGGACGGATGAAGTATATTATATGTTCAGTACAGTCATTTTATATGTTCACTATAATAATTTTATATGTTCGGTATAGTATACTTACATTTTCAAAAATTGTATATGATCTGTGTAATATAGAGATAGGATCTACTAAAAAAAATCTTATATAAGTAACTAGAAACCAATTTGATCCTTAGATCTTAATTGATGAATGGTAAAATTAATTTTTCAAATTAAATATATTTTCTTACACATAAGATAATGATTTCTTGATATTATATTTTTTCACATATAAAACTATGTTTTTCTATATCTTATACTTTTTTATGCATAACATAATGTTTTATACAATTATGCTGGTTTCTAGAGTTACTAGATGGTTTTTATTTGATCCTTTTCCAAGTCATATATATATATAGAGAGAGTTTGGTTCAAATGAGAACCATTTTTATCCTAAAAACTAAGAACCAAATGAATTCGTTATAAAGTTAATGAATTCAAAATTCGTAATTTTCACCCGGTTCGAATCCTATGAGGCGAAAATTCTATTTTTTGGATTGATAACTTTCCCATGGATTCATCAACTTTCACCGTGAATTCATCACTTTTTGTTTTCACGTTCTCACGATAAAATGGTTATCACGTTAACCCTCATATATATATATATATATATATATATGAATTGGTTTATATATATATATATATTTAATCCTTAACATACATCAATGAGAATAAATTATGTTCATTAGATTTGGAAATCTAATTGTTATTTATTAAGTGTACATATGAATTAGTTATATGCATATTTATGCATATAATAATGCATTTGTTCATCTATATCATAATTTATACATTGAATCTGAAGCGTCCTTATTGATTTATCAAAGGTTGATATTCGCTCTCATGTTTACACTGTAAGGAGTGTCCACACTATATATAGGGAGTGATTATCGTGTGGACAATTCTTATAGTGTAAACATGAGGAGAAATATCAATCCTTGATAAATCAATATCGAGTTTCACATTCAGATGTACAAATTATGATGTAGATGCACAATTATTTATAGAAATGTACATATAACTAATTCAGATGCACACTTACAAAATAACCATTAAGTTTTCAAATTTAAACATGATTTATTCTTATTTATGTATGTTAAAATTATATATACATGAACCAATTCATATATATATATATATATATATATATATATATATATATATATATATATATCGTTTGTGTTGGAGGACGTCTGGAAGTCTAAGTTAGCTGCTCAAGACAAGGCTATTAAGATAAACACGGATTTATATAAAAATGAAGGAATTCGTTCTGCATAACGTACGAATGAGAAAAATATGATATCTCAAAGTACATATATATATACTACCAAATGTAGGAGAAACTTTTTGTTTTTGTTTTGGTTTTTAGAGAAAATCAATTCATGCGGTTAAAAACTAAATAGTTTGACTCCAATCTCTACCTCTCTGTGAGTTCATTATTATTATAAGGTGCATCATATATTACTAAGTTAGTGGATTGACTTTATAAACTGGAGACTTGATTCGTTGAACATATATGGTCCTAGCTATAATAAATGGAGGTTTGCCATGAATAAAGAAAGCAATAATAGAGAGGAGGAAAAAGAATATTATATATATATTGAAAGAAAAATAGAAATGGTAGACAAAAATGATGACGGGGTGGGAGGTGGGTTTGGAATAAACAATAGGAGAGAGCATAGTTGAGTTAGCAAGTAATAATGCAAAAGGTAGAATAAAATAATTCAGCTTGGCTGGTCATTGACTTTTTTATTTTATTTTATTTTATTAATCAGTAATAATCAAGCCACGAGCCCTCCGTCTCGCTTTCTATCTCGTTATATTGGTGCATTTGCCCTCCCCTCACTCACTCCATCTCAAACAAATTGCTCACTCAATTCCCCCAACCACTCCTCTCTCTTTCTCTCTCATTTCAGATCATCAATACCGATTAATCCTGGATCCATCTCCCGGATTTTCCATTCCTTAATCCCAATTTTATAAAACCCTTCCAAGTATGTAATCTTGTGTTCTTCAGGTTTCTAGCTTCAAAATACAAAAAAAAAAAATCATTTTTACTGAATTCCATATATCCATCTCTCGTTTGCTGGTTGCAGATTAAGCTGGATATCTTAGATTCTCGTATTCCGTAGCTGCACCTTTATAAAAATCTACCAAGTATGTAACTTCATCACCGCCATATATAACATCATATCTTTATCCTCTCTCTCAAAAAAAAAAAAAAAGTTATTAGTCTGCAATGCACCTTAGTTATCTCTGAGTAGGAGGAATAGCGAACGATCTGGATACAATTCAGCATCTCGTGTAGCGCCAACTTTATAAAATCCTGCACAGCATGTAACTGTATTCGCATCCACCTTCTATCGCACAGTGGTCCTGGTTCCACTACATTTTTCCAAAAAAAAAAAAAAAAAATTTACCGTTTGAAAAAAAAAGAAGAGAAAGAGAGATCGAGGATGACCGGGGACTATGAAGCTGGGACACCGACGATGTCTGCACCAGCGACGCCGGGGACACCGACGCCGCTGATGTCTTCGCTGCGGGTGGACTCGCTTTCGTATGATCGTAAGTCAATGCCTCGGTGCAAGTGCCTGCCCATTGATGCGCCCACTTGGGGCGCCCCTCACACATGCCTCACCGACTTCTCTGTGCCTAATATCTCACTCACTCGCAAGGTACATTTCTATCTCGCTCTCTCTGTTGCTCAATGATTTTAGTGTGATTGCTTGTGCGGGGTCCCATTTTTTCATCTGAAATTTATACAAAGCCGGGCTGGTGCATTACCACAAAACACATAAATGGTGAAACAAATCAATGTTCCACTACCTCACAGCAACCCCACCAATTCATAACTAGCTTCATTTATTATTACTTAAAATTACAATTCCTCCGAAATCAAATTTTTATATAAGGTTTTATTTGATACATGCATATATACGTGTAATTAATTTGTATCCAATTTATAAGATAACAAAATTTAAAACACAGTTTTCTTGAAGTTTGTTTACTCTGCTGTTGTAGATAGTAGGACTTGTTTAATGGAGTTGTTAAATATATTTATTACATTTATATGAACTGGTGAAAAAGCAGATTGATGCTTTTTGGTTGATTATGGTGATGTGATTCAAGCCTGTCACCTATTTTTGACTCTTATATTGTTGTCTGTAATGTATATGAATTTATGTGACGCCTATAAGAGATGGGCGTAGAGGGCCGTCGTGCCTATTTTGCCTTTTCGCATTTCCTTCTACCCCACTGGCCCCTTTCCGCTATGTTTTTTATACACAACAATTTGCTATCAATAATTGTAATTAAAAGCAATTTCGAAGATACCTGTTTCTGTGAGTTCGGTTTTCAAACTCTCATTGTTGACGCTTATATTTGTTCAAAAATAAGTAAGATGACTTGTATCTTGAGTTTTTTTTGAACTTTTATTTTTTATTTGAGTATTTTTCGTAAGAGACTAGTATGGGATTTTCACTTTTTAAATGGAAAAAAAAGAGACAAAAGGAAAGCAAATTAAAATGGAAAAGGAAGAAAAGCGAATCGAGAAAATAGATTATGGACGACAAAATGAAAAGAGAAGATGATTTTGCCGAAAAGAAAAGGCAAATGCTGACTTACGGTGCGCATGAATTTGGGCTTGATATTATTGATGAGAAAGAAGTTGTGACTATCGCGGGTGATCTTTAGTGAAAAATAGGATGACTCATAGTGCATGCAACTGCATAAGCGTTAAATAAATTGCAGTATTAGGGAAAATGAACAAGTTGTTTGAATAGAAAAGCAGTACGTGTTGATTCTATTATTAAATATAGTTCCGGATAGTTAGCTAGACGGCTCATCTTTGATGAAGTTTTACTTACTATCTAGTCCAAACTCATTAATTCATCACATCACATGTGCTGGGTCTGAAAATAGATTTTGATAGGAATAGTTCCGGATCTTGGGATAACATAGGCGGGTCATGATCTTTGAGAAAGTTTTACTTACTAGTGAATGGGTTGGGTTGTGCAGCTGGGAGCAGAGTTCGTGGGCACATTCATCCTGATATTTGCGGCGACGGCTGGGCCGATAGTGAATCAGAAGTACAACGGAGTGGAGAGCCTGATCGGGAACGCAGCGTGCGCGGGGCTGGCGGTGATGATCGTGATCCTGTCGACGGGGCACATCTCCGGGCGCATCTCAACCCCTCCCTCACCATAGCCTTCGCGGCTCTCCGCCACTTCCCCTGGGTTCAGGTGCCCGCCTACATTGCCGCACAGGTTTTCGCTTCCATCTGCGCTTCCTTCGCCCTCAAAGGCGTCTTCCACCCCTTCATGTCCGGCGGGGTCACTATCCCCTCCGTCACCACCGGCCAGGCTTTCGCCCTCGAGTTCCTCATCACCTTCAATCTCCTCTTCGTTGTCACCGCCGTCGCCACCGACACTCGCGCCGTTGGAGAATTGGCGGGAATAGCAGTTGGAGCTACAGTCATGCTCAACATTCTGGTGGCAGGCCCGTCGAGCGGTGCATCCATGAATCCGGTGCGCACGCTGGGGCCAGCAGTGGCAGCAGGCAATTACAAGTCCATATGGATATATCTGGTGGCGCCCACTCTGGGAGCTGTTGCAGGGGCAGCCATCTATACCCTCGTCAAACTCCGTGGAGAAGAGGAGGAAGTGCCTCGCCCGGTCAGGAGCTTCCGCCGCTGACGCTCAGCTCCTCCATCGTATCGTTATTATCGTTGTTGTTGTTTGTTCAAATAAAGGCCAGGGACGAGTAGACAATATTATATATTGATTATGATGATCGCCCTGATGAATAACTAGTGCTTGCTTGGACATGCAAGCAAGCACAACTTGCTCTCCCACTCCCCAACTGTTGTAACATTTTGTGCAGGGGAAGGGATTTCACTACCTACCTTATGCTATGATTATGAATGTGGATTTATTGTGTGCTACCTAGCTCCTATTCTTCACTCTTGTACATTTTGTTTCTTCTTCTGAATCATATAAGGTGTGATTATTGAACAATACATAACGACAGTGAAAGTTGATCATCTTTAGCAAAATAGAGTCGGGCTCATAATCATAGTTGGTATACGTAGTGTTGCCCCTCTTCAATTACAAGTCCCCCACTGATTGACGCTTGAATTGAGTTGGCTAGGGAGAGCCGCACACCAGGCACTCAAATCTGGCAAAGTTCCTGTCAAAGCCAGATAGTTTTCTCCTGCACTCTTTGGCATCTTCTTCCAATTCACCTGGTAAACACATCAAAACAGTCATAAGCAGTGGAACTCAACTTCGCATCGCTCCAAACAATTGTAGGTCTACTCTGGAAATTATTATACTTGATATAATTAAAGATGGCAACCAAATGGGAGAATATATAGGTATATACAAGTGGAAGATAAAAAGCACCCCTACTTGTCCAGGAAATGCTTCACATAGGGCCCTAATTGTTGCATTTAGTTTCCAAGAAACATCATCTCCAGAAACTGCATCTTCAGCAGCCAATGCACCTTCACCAGCACCACAGTTCACCATGAAGCGGCCGCCAGGCATCAGTTTGTCACAGAGTTGTAACCAAGTAGCAGCCTTATGAAGAATAGATTGAATGTATCAATAAGATAATAATTTTACAAGTTTTCATAGGTTTTGAGAGCCGCATATGCCCAAGTTGTGTTTGGGAACTTCATGCCGTAGCTTTAGATCAAAATATCTTGGCATGAAAAACTAAATAAAAATCATGACCAGATCAAATAAGCTGCAGAGTGATTCCATAAATATAAGATATTATTGGCGAAGGAAGAAGATGTATTGGTGAATAAAAAGCACCTGTTCTAACTGTGGCAAAACCTTTCCCTCACCAAATAGATCGACTATGATACCTGCAGCGTGGAACAGACATAACTCATAAGTTACCTATCATATATAAACATATATATATATATATATATATATTTGTATTGTGCAGTGCACACCTGCATATCCTCCAGAAATAGCAGCTTCTGGAGAGAAAACATCACCGATGTGAATATTAAGTACTCCGCCGTCCACAGTGTGCTTCTCGAGGTCGGAGAGTCCAAAATAGTCTCTTGACTTGTGTATTAACTGGCAGAAAGAAAGAAGAGGACTAACTTACTGTCTATAAGTAAGAAAATCAAATACTCATTCACATTTATAGTGGAATATATTGAGGATGATTACAATTTGATCTATCTCCCAGCCTTCAAGCTGCAATGAGGGCCACAAATCAAGCATCAAATGCGCAGCTGTTCCTCCCCCCTGACAAATTCAACCATCATCAACTCAAAGATTCACCTTCACCTTAAGGAAAACTCACTCGTATTACCAAGCCAAAGATTGCAATTGGACCCGGAGGCACCACAGGTGGCAATGCAGCAAACTCATCCTGCACAACTCAAATGGATTACAAACCTCACCAACACTTGACACCAGATTATTGATTTGTATCAAGTGATGATGATAAGTTATAAATTGTTCAATAACTGGTCTTTCCATCATCACGCAACTAAACATACCCAATAGGAACCAGTCCATTTACTTGCTTTGCTAAGCATGCTATGCACATTATCTGCACCGTCACAAGTGATGAAGCATGAACATTCGTAATCATTGACAAATTAAACGGTGTAGAATCGAGAGACATACGAGAGGAATCGAGAAGCAGAAGCCTTGATTTGGAGGTATCTACGATTACAATATTATTGTAACTGGTCTGGACGGCCGTCAGCACTTGGAAATCTTCTTCTTCGTCTTCTTGCTGGGTTGCTGCAGGCTGCAACACAGCTTTCACCTTTTTGCTAAATCGGCGTAATTTCTTGCTATTTTTCCACATGCAACAATAAAAGGTGTTGAGGAGGGTGAATGTGAATTGGCGGAGGAAGAAGAACAACAAACGGCAGGAGGCCATCGCAAGGCAATCATGATTTGAATGAATGGTGATGATTAATGGAGTTTGTTTGGATATTAAAACAAAATAGCAAGTTGCGGGCTAGGCCCAACTCATACAGGAAAATCTCTACGTAGCTTTGTGGGCTTGGACATCAGAACAAAAGCCCAATATTAGTTCGTAAGAGTCGTCAGGAAGTGGAGAAAGCGAAGATAAAATGAGGAAAGAGAAAAGAAGAAAAGGTGTGTTATTGAGATTGGTGGATGGTATTACTAATGGACAAAATTGTAGGTACATTTACTTTTACCTACAGCTAAATAAATAGAAAATTGAGATTGGTGGATGGTAGTACATTTATTTTTACCTAGCTAAATAAATACTCCATCGTCCCCAAAATTCCTAGATGCGAGTTTTAATGACAAATTGTTGAATGTATTGTGAGTAGAATAAAAATCTCATATTAATTTAATATTAAATTAGTTAGTATTGAGTCATAAGTGATAAAAAGTGTAAATAAATAAGTTGTTAAGAGTAAAAAAGAAAAATAATGGTGGATCATGATTGGTAAAAGATGTAAATAAAGAATATTATTGAGAATAAAGTTGAAAATATAGTTTCTATAAATAGACATAAAAGAAATTGGGGGACATCCCAAAAAGGACTAGATAGGAATTTTGGGGACCGATGGAGTAGAAAATTGGTGGAAAAGTTTGATGTATGGGGTTAGGGATATTAATGGGTGGGTTTAATCTGGATCAGAACTAATAAATAAATAATAATTCTGATTCTGGAACCTATCCATTAGTTATTGGATCGGATCCGGACCATCAACTATGGATCTTAAAGCGGTCCGAATCTGAAATCGAATCGGACCAAAACCAAAAATAAAATCGAAACCGTTGCTTTATAATTTAATGGGATATGAGTGATTTTAGATCTTTATGGATAAAATTAGCTCATTGACAAACTTACTTAAACTTAGACTTGTCAATAGACGGGTTTTACTTTGACCAGAATCAATAAATAAGTATTGGTTACGATTCGAACCATAACCGATCCGAATCGAATCATCAAATTATCATCAAACTATGAATTTAAATTCGGATCGGTTCGGACCATCAAAAACGGATCGGTCTAAAAATCGAAACCAAACCGAAATCGCTACTGAATCGTTATTTTAAAATTTAATGAATTTTGAATGATTCCAAATCGATCCGAATAAAATACATTCATTGACATCTATATATGGACCTACGTTGCTTGTGCTATTTAATGACTTATCTACCAATAAATGCACAGCTGCTACCCAATACCCATCAATACCCATCCACCCCCTTGAATTTACGCACAGTTTAAATTGCTTCCCTTACGTATGTATACAATGAATTACTTATTTTATAAGAATAAAAAGCGACTTTGTTAAAGTGAGTGATTTATTTGTGTTGCTCTCTCTAATTACTAATTTGGTTTGGTAATTGGTATGGATAAAGCCGCCGCACACCCTCAGCTCCCGCTCAAGACCCGCATCAGCCTCTTCTTTCTCAATGCCGTCACCGACGCCTCCACCCGCCCCGACGGAACCGTCAACCGCCGCACTTTCGCCATGGTGGAGTACCTGACCAGTTTGAGGGTACCCGCCAGCTCCAAACCCCGCAACGGCGTCATAACCTCCGACGTCACCGTCGACCCCTCTCGCGACCTCTGGTTCCGCCTTTTCGTCCCTTGCGATTCCGATCCCCAACAGCAGAAGCTCCCCGTGATAGTGTTCTTCCACGGCGGCGGCTTCGTCTATCTTTCCCCCGATTTCAAGGTCTACGACGAGGTTTGCCGGCGTTTCGCGCGCAAGTTCCCCGCCGTGGTGGTGTCGGTGAACTACCGCCTGGCGCCGGAGTACCCGTATCCGGCTCAGTACGACGACGGATACGACGTTCTCAAATTTCTGGACGAGCAGAGGCAGATTCTGCCGGAGAAGGCGGACGTGTCGCGTTGCTTTCTGGCTGGGGATAGTGCAGGTGGGAACCTGGCCCACCACGTGACTCTACGCGCTGCCCAGTCAGCGTCAGCGTTTGCTCGCCTCAAGATAGTGGGATTGGTGGCCATACAACCCTTTTTCGGAGGAGAAGAACGCTGCAAATCGGAGATAGAGCTAGCAGGGGTGGATGTGATCGCCACCAACCACCGAACCCAATTCATGTGGAAAGCCTTTATGCCAGAAGCAGACCGTGACCATCAGGTGATCAACGTTAGCGGGCCCAACGCCGCCGACATATCTAAAATAGATTTTCCGGCAACCATGGTGGTGGTAGCGGGCTTCGACTCCCTCAAGGACTGGCAGACCAGGTACTACGAGTGGCTCAAAAACTCCGGCAAACAAGCTTATCTGGTCAACTACCCCAACATGATCCACGCATTCTACGTTTTTCCAGAACTTCCTGAGTCTGCGCTCCTCATTTCCGACACCAAAAACTTCATCCTAAAACACTCTTCTTCTGCTACCTAATCCTAATGTACCACTTATTGGATTTTTCCATTCTTATTGCACGCTGCCTATCTAATGTACCAGCTGCATATATATTATCAATTTTAGTTGACTTCCTTTATTATCCTCGAATTCCCTCGTTCATTCAACTTAATTACTCGTCCCACAAAATCCTTATATATTCGGATTTATGTTTTTAATTTCTTCTATATATTTTATTTTGATGCATCATCATCTCATAGAACTTTTCGTATATTAATGAAATCATCATCTCACTAATTGGGATACCTACGGGAATTAGTGAATATGAATAAGCCCATTTGTTTATGGTGCGAGATATAGTCACTGTCACAGTCACAGTAATATTCTGTCACGTGAATAGTGAGGGATGCATTACACCCTCACCATGTAACTAACCATGAATAAGCCCATTTGTTTATGGTGCGAGATATAGTCACAGTCAAGTCACTGTCACTGTCACAGGCCTTTTACCCTGACCGATTCGAAACCGCTTAAAGTTTCATTAAATTTTAAAGAACTGTTCTGTCCTGGTTACGGTTAGAACCGCTTGGACCCGGACCAGCCTGACCTACCATTTTGTCAGGTTCGGTCCGACCGGTCAATTTTTTTTTTTTTAAAAAAAAAATTGAGCATATTTGAGCGTATCTCTTGTTATATTTGATTTTGAGATTTTAAATAATTAATAACAAATACATCGAAGCGCAATATGATTAATATCATTGGGGATGTAGTAATAGATTTGAGTTAGACTCGAGGACCAAAAAATTTTATTTATTTAAAAATATTGAAACATTGTATACCAATATGATAAAATTAAAGAGCAATTAATTGCTTTTAAAAAATCACAAACTTTTGTGTGGCACTATCTAATCATGAAATGACAAACTCGTATAGTAATAAAATATTTATAACTTTGTTGATATTTATTTTTTGTAACCAGCTCTGTTAATATTTACTATAACTATAAAAATGTCATAAAATATGTGTGAACCTTGATTTATTACACAATTAGCCGATTTAACCCAAAACTTTTCCTATATATATATTATGTAATTAAAAATAATATCTTTCTCGAGGAATGAAATAGTACGAATGAAATCTTTGGGTCGTTGAGAAGAGGGCAAACAGTGAATGCGAGAGGGTTTAACCAATATTGAGTGGGTGAATGGACAAAAATTGCCCCTAGTAAATGGTTTCAGAAATCAGAATTAGAATAGGCATAGTATGGGTGTAGCGGTAGGCAACCAGAACTGGAAGAACGGGAATACCCGATCCTAACCATAACGATGGTCCGGATCCGGTCCGATCCGAATTTCTTGGTAGGTTCTGCAACCAAAACCAATACTAATTTATTGGTTTGGTCCCAGTAAAATCCGCCCGTTGACATCCCTAGTCACAGTCACAGGTGGATGTGCCCATATCTACAATGCGATATCGTATTATTAATTTTTTCTGCGATTAAGACGCTTCCGGAAATCTCGTAGGAGAATGGATTCTCCAATGTACACTCTGTCCCTCTACTTGATCACCTCGTGGACTTGGACAGTGGTAACAAGTGATTGATTAGTTTCTCATAAAAATATTGACTCGTCCCTTCGTTGAGGATTGGTTTGGATTAGATGGTTTTGTTCATTCGATTCTCATCAATGTTTGCGTTCCTGGAGTCGACATTCTCAGCTTTCCTTCCAATTAGCAAAGCCTCATGCGGAGAAAGCTTTAGGGAACAGAAGCCAATACGCAAGCCCATTGGAATCACTATTGGCGCAATATGTCGGAAAATTAAAGAGGGGAAGTGGATTGCGACGAAGGTGAAGCATATCGCGGAGCTCAATGACGATATTGTCAAGAAAGTGCACCATGTCTCTTGATCATGATTTATAGTTTAATGTATCTTTGTTTTTATATGACGTCGAACAAACTGTTGGAATAAATTTGTATATGAGCTTAGATTTGGAATCTACATTTTGTGTAGATCAATTTAGTGTATTTATGTGTTCAAATTCATTGTGAGATGAATGAACAATTAATGCACAAAGATGGCTTGTTAATGGTGGGAATAAGTTTTCTATCCCACATTGGAAAAATAAGGAAGTTCTAAGCTATATATAAATGAGTTCATATCAATAAGGAATAATCAAGTGTGCACCATCTATGGTGCACTCTAATGGGTTTTTAATTAGCTATTTTATGGCTAACCCAAATGTCTACGAGGATGGTGCGAAGCACCATCCGAGTCCGAGCACGCTGCGTGCACGCCGCACTGTCGCATTAGGCGCTTTAGAGGCGCACTTTGCACTTCTCGTGTTCGAATTTAGCGTTGGCAATCTAAACTGCTTTTCACCGACTACCTCAATTTGGCCCGTTTCTTGAACGAGTCACTCCCACCGTGGAGGAAGATGAGATCGATGAACAAAAGCGAATGCGTTAGATGCATGGCATCATAGCGACTTTCAGGTCGTAATTACATCCTCAATGGGTTAGACGACACTCTTTATAGTGTCTACTCTAATGCCAAGACGTCAAAGGAACTATGGATCTCTTTAGAGACAAAATACAAGACTAAAAGGCCGGTCTAAAGAAGTTTATCGTCGGACGCTTCCTAGATTACAAAATGGTGGATAGCAATGCAGATTGAACAAGTGCAAGAACTCCGATTGATTCTCGCACGATATTCTCGCCAAGGTATGGAACTTTCGAATCATTTCAAAGTTTGCGATGATCGAGAAATTACCACCAATGTGGAAAGAATTCAAGAACTATCTCAAACACAAACGCAGGAGATGAGACTTGAAGATCTTATTATGCGATTGAGGATCAAGAAGACAACCGCAAATATGACAACATGGCAAAGAAATCGTCTATGGAGGCAAAGGTAAATCTAGCCGAGTCGAGCACCAACAACAAGAAACGAAAGTTCAACGGGAAGAAGCAAGACCAAGAAGCAAAAGAGGATCAGCGAGATTGTTACAACTGTGGCAAACCCGCACATGGCGAAGGATTGTAGAAAACCAAGAAGAAAGATGGTCATCAACAAGCAAACGTGACGGAGGAAAAACGGTACCCTCGACTTATCGAACTCGATTTATCTCTTTGTTGTAGATGAGTCGACATGGTAAGCAATCCAATCGGGTGGTGGGTTGATCATCGGTGCCACAAAGCACATCTCGGCCGATAAGTCAATGTTCTCCACCTATGAACCCACACCGAAAAGAGGAAGTTGTACATGGCAACTCAGCGACTTTCAAGATCGTTGGAACGGGAAAAGTTGTGCTAAAGATGACTTGGGATTAAAAGTGGCGTTGACCAACGTGCTGCATGTTCCCGACATTCGCAAGAATCTTGTGTCCGGTTCTGTTTTGAGCAAAGGCGGTTTTAGACTAGTGTTTGAAGCGAACAAGTTGTAATGACCAAAATGGTCACTTTATAGGAAAATGCTATCTAGATAATGGCCTTTTCAAGCTAAGTGCATCGAATGTAATCTCAATGATGAAATAAAGGAAAGTGTTGCATATGTGATTGAGTCTCTAATTTATGGCATGATAGATTAGGACATGCAAATTTGAATACACTACGAAGATTAGTGAATTTAGAGCTATTGCCAAAATATCATTTGATCAACACAATAAGTGTGAAATTTGTGTTGAAGAAAAAATGGCAAAGAAACCTTTTCATTCGGTGGAAAGATCAACTACACCTCTAGAATTGATTCACACCGACTTATGTGATTTAAAACTTATGCAAACTAGAGGTAGAAAGAATTATTTTATAATATTTATAGATGATTGCACAAGATTTTGTTACGTATATCTTTTGAGAAGCAAAGACGAAGCATTCGAAGCTTTCAAAAGTTACAAAAGTGAAGTTGAAAATCAACTCAACGTTAAAATCAAGATGATTCGAAGTGATCGTGGTGGCGAGTATGTTGCACCGTTTGAAGAATTTTGTCGTGAAAACGGTATTATTCATCAAACAACGGCACCTTACTCACCACAATCAAATGGTGTTGCCGAACGGAAAAATAGAACGTTAAAGGAAATGATGAATGCTATGTTGATTAGCTCGGGCTTATCACATAACATGTGGGGGGAAGCTATCCTTTCGGAAAATAAAATATTACACAAGTTACCCCAAAAGAAACAAGATAAAACTCCATATGAATTATGGAAATTTAGGAAACCGTCCTACAAATACACGAAAGTGTGGGGGTGTCTCGTAAAGGTCGAAGTACCAAAACCAAAACAAGTTAAGATAGCCCTAAAACTATTGATTGCATCTTCATAGGATATGCAAACAATAGTAGCGATATCGTTTTTGGTACACAAGTCGGAAATACCCGACATGCATGAGGGAATGATCATAGAATCAAGAAATGCTATATTTTTGAAACTATATTTCCCAAGAAAGAAAAGAACGACGCAAGTTCTAAGAAGAGAACTTATGAAGAAAACTCGTCGAAAATATCGACCAAATGTTGAGCCAACACCGCACTAAGACGAGGAAAACGAACAAAACCGCAAAGTTCTTTGGTCCGACTTTTCGTTTATTCGTTGGAAGATGATCCTAAGACAATCGAGGAAGCATTGTGCGGTCCCGATGTTGCTCTATGGAGAAGCTATCAATAGTGAAATTGAATCTATCTTGAACAATCACACTTGGGAAATCGTTGATCTTCCTCCGGTTGTAAACCTTAGGATGCAAGTGGATTCTAAAGAGAAAGTTCAATGCCGATGAAACTATTGATAAGTACAAAGCACTTTGGTAGCCAAGGGTTACAAACAAAGGAAGGGTATGACTACTTTGATACATACTCACGTGTTACAAGGATTACATCCATAAGAACACTACTTGCTATATTTGCGTTGCATAATCTTGAAATACACCAAATGGATGTAAACGGCATTTCTAAACGGGATTTAGAAGATGAAATTTATATGGAACAACCTAAAGGGTTTGTTATCCCTAACAAGAAAACAAAGTTTGCAAACTTGTTAAGTCTTTATACGGACTTAAACAAGCACCCAAACAATGGCATGAGAAATTTGACCAAGTGATGATGTCAAATGGATTCAAAATTAATGAATGCGACAAATGTGTTTACATTAAAGGGACATCCGATAATTTTGTCATTGTATGTCTTTATGTTGATGATATGCTCATAATGGGTAGTAATCATGATATAATCATGAATACTAAGGAAATGTTGAAGATGACATTCGATATGAAAGACTTGGGGATAACTGATGTGATTCTAGGAATTAAAATTTCTAGAACACATGATGGAATTGTCTTATCACAATCTCACTATGTTGAAAACGTGCTTAAGAAATTCAAAACTTATGATCTACCTCCCGCTAAGACACTGTTGATTTAAGTCTACACTTAGCCAAAATCGAGGAGACCCGATATCCCAATGGACTATGCTAGGGTCATTGGAAGTCTAATGTACTTAGCAAATTGTACAAGACCCGACATAGCATATTCAATTAGCAAGTTGAGTCGGTTCACAAGTAATCCAAGCAAGGATCATTGGACCGCATTAACTAGAGTTCTAAGGTATTTAAAACATACTTTGAACTATAGTTTACACTACACAAGATATCCAGTTGTTTTGGAAGGATACAGTGATGCAAATTGGATATCCGATACAAAAGACTCCAAATCTACAAGTGGATTTGTGTTCATCATAGGTGGAGGAGCAGTGTCATGGAAATTTTCTAAGCAAACTTGTATAGCTCGATCTACAATGGAATCCGAATTCATTGCCTTAGACAAAGCTGGTGAAGAAGCCGAATGGCTACGAAATTTCTTAGAGGATATTCCTTGTTGGGAAAACCCGCACTCCGTTATGGTGCATTGTGATAGCATGTCACCCATAGGGAGAGCTAAGAGTAGCATGTACAACGGTAAGTCTCGACATTCGTCAAGACACAATACCGTTAGACAATTGAATCTGATCGGTATAATGTGTATTGACTATGTAAGGTCAAAGATAATATAGCGGATTCGTTTACTAAAGGTATTAATCGTGATCAATTATACAATGCAGTAAGGGAAATGTGATTAAAATCCACGCTTAAAGAACGTTCATAATGGTAACTCAACCATGATGATTGGAGATCCCAAAAACTTGGTTCAAAGAGACAACTAAGTTATGAAGGTTCAAGTTATACACTTGAAATCTCAATAATCCATTCTCGTAGTTGTTCAAGTGTAACCCTTCAGTTCGTGGTAAAGGGTAAGTTTTAAAGAACTTTTAATGATTTCTATAGCCTTATTGGTGGAGTATAGCAGGATACTCTTCATGGAGATCACCTATCTAAGTGTGAAGTGTGAGCCGCTTCAAATAAATAACACTTATGAATCAAGATATGGTCCAAGGCCAAAATGGACACAACGTGAGAACGAAAGATAGTGTATCTATTATTATGTATGTGTTATTGTCTTGGTTTACACAAAATTGGTCGGTTCAAGACATCGTGTTCACCGGCGTTGAGTAAATCCGATAACACTATACTAAGGAAGGTTCAAAGCCAACAACTACCTATCCTAATGCAATAATAGGTCGTCGGGACTTTGATAAAACTTGCATTGCATTAATCGTCATTCATGTGGGGGATTGTTGGAATAAATTTGTATATGATCTTAGATTTGGAATCTACATTTTGTGTAGATCAATTTAGTGTATTTATGTGTTCAAATCCATTGTGGGATGAATGAACAATTAAAGCACAAAGATGGCTTCTTAATGGTGGGAATAAGTTTTCTATCCCACATTGGAAAAATAAGGAAGTTCTAAGCTATATATAAATGAGTTCATATCAATAAGGAATAATCAAGTGTGCACCTCTATGGTGCACCCTAGTGGGTTTTTAATTAACTATTTTATGGCTAACCCAAATGACTACGACCATCCGAGTCCAGAGTCCGAGTCCGAGCACGCGCACGTCGCACTTGTCGCATTGGGCGCTTTAGGCGCACTTTGCACCGCGTCGCGCATCGTCGCGAGGAGCTTTGAGGAGCCAAAAGTTTTGGCACCTGGAGATGGCTCGGGCGACACGTCGGACTCGACCACGTGGCGGGGCGGTTGGGATCGTGCTTGGACGAACCATCACGTCGGTTCGGGCTAACTCGATCGCCATGGATCGACTTTTGGTTCGGTCGGCGATTGGGCCTCCGCACCACTTCACGAACAGACACCTTGGGCTATAAAAGGGACCCTGCAGAAGTTGATTAAACACACCAAAACGAAGATAATCAATCAATTCATTCATTCTTCAAAATCCTCTCTGTCCCGACTATCTAGTATTTCGCCGGAAATACTTCTAGTAGTGCAACTACTCGTATTTGTTAAACCGTTGCATCTTGGAGATATTGTTATTGAACCGCGTGCACAGTAGCGGAGCAATATTATCTTGCGAAGAAAGAGTCTAACTCTTGCCTCGGTTATATATAGCATTCCTTTTAAACGTTATATTCGCATTTCTACGTCCCTATTACTAACACAAACTACTATGCAGTTACTGAGTTTGGTGTGGAATAATTTGGATTGGATTTTGATGTGCAATAGTTAGGATTGCATTTTGATGTCCAAGCACGACAGTTCGGTGTTTGTGGATGTGGCTGCATGGTGGATAGTAGGGATGACAATTTGTGTGTGTCGGGTCGTTATCGGGTCGACACGATACGATAAGGCCAAACATGATCCGTTAGGGATCTGTTCGACACGAATACAAACACGACATGAAATGTATTGACACGGACACGGCACGAGCACGACACGAACACGAATATGATACGATTTTTTTCGTGTTGACACGACACGATAACGACACGACACGAAACGATAAATTCAAATTAAAATTAGAAAATAAATTAATAAAAGAAATAAAAATATATATAATTAAATTAAATTAATATTAAATATTTATAAATATTATCGAATTATACGAAAACGACACGATCCGACACGAATGCAACACGAAAATTATCGTGTTACACGAACACGACACGGATCCGACACGAACACGATACGAAATTATCGTGTCGACACGATAAGGACATGAACACGATAAGACTGAACACTAACCCATTAATTCCGTGTCGTGTTCTCGTGTCGAAACGAAAATTGTCAGCCCTACTGGTTAGTAGAAAGGAGGAGAAGACGACAATGCAGAGAGAGAGAGAGAGATTTATTAAGATTTTAAATGTAAGTTGATTTCCCCATTATATGCACATAGATACTCAAAATGTTTGGTATACTTTATGAAAACTGACAACTTGGACATTATGATGTACTCAGTCGGTATCATAATTGTTGTTTCAAAAAAAAAAAATTACAGGTAGATTTAAAAAATTGTATTTTGTTTTTAATATAGTGCGGTTCACTAAATTAGGATATTATTATGTTCATATTTTACCTAGAAGTAATTTTGTTTAATTCCTGTTGTCACTTGTCACACACAAAATTTTGAGCTTTGCGCCAACTTTTTGTTGGCTGACAAAATTGCTCCAAAATATTGAAATTGCATTTGAATAGATGAGATTCAGTACATCATCAATTCAACAAAATTTAACCAAATTTTGTTTCCCTCTAAAATTATCTCTATAAATAAGATTACTAAAATGCTCAAACTACAAACACAGAAAAGATGGTGATTAGAGATCTTTCAAATGCAAAAAGGAACTCAATTGTGCAGTTCTTTCTTCAACACTGTCATATGTAAAACCATTGAGGAGCAAGATACAAGAAACAACCACGAACTTCGGATGCTTGCAGAAGGACAATTAGTCGATTGTGGGCTACAACAAAGAAACACCAAGAAAAATGTGAAGTTAGACGTACAAAGTACAAAATCAAATGCTACCAAAAGAAGAGAATTCATATTGATGTAGAATTGATTCAAAGTATGGATATTTTCAAAAGATCAACAAAAAGAAAGCTAGCAACTGGTATTAACTACAACAAGAACACGGTGTGGAGATAGGTGAATAATGGTCTGACCAAAGCTCACACAAATGCTAACAAGTCTGATCTAACAGCTCCAAACAAGTTATTGAGGTTTAGGTTTTCTCTTGAAGCACTAGAGTTGGTTAGAGTTGTAAATATACTCAAGTTTAAAGGCATGCACAACACGATACACATAGATGAAAAATGATTCTACATCACAAAGACCTCTGATGTGTGTATTTTGTTGTTCACATTATTTGGATTTTTCTATGTTTATTTGGATTTAATATACACATTTAGGTGCTTTTTAATGCAGAAATTGAGAAGATCATTATTGATGGTGTCAAATAAAAGAAAGAGAAGAAAGAAGAATTTTGGTGCAATTATTGAAGAAATAAAGATGCAAGAAATATTGAACTAAATATGGATCAAGTCAATCAAGGATTATTGGGCTTTTAATTGTTAAATTGGGCCACATATCTCTAACGGCAGCTTGGAGGATGAGATGAGGATTAAGAATTATTTAATATTATTTTCCTTAATTATAGGAGCTAGCGGCTAAGTATAGATAGGATTAGGTTTATGATTTTTTTAAATAGTATTATGGCTTTTGACTGAATATATATTGGCGGCAGAGAGAGAAGGAGATAGCTTTTAATTAATATTTGAATTGTGGTTCCAAAGTTGGGAAGAACTTTTGCTTCCTGGACGTGTGAAGTGGGCGGCGAGTACGAGCAAGCAGGAGGAGGTTTTAGCTATTAGTTTCTTTTGTTTTTGAATTCCAGTAGTTAGTGTTTCTTTAAGAGCTTGAATTGTCTTTTCCATCGAGTTTGAATCAACGTTCTTCCATCATTCCAGTAACGGTTTTGGTGACAATTTCTTATTTATATTTCAGTTTATTTGAATGTTAATTATGTTTCCTTTATATTTGATTGTGTTCAATATCAATAGCACGAGTAGCTAATTTCTTGATTCGGGTAGAATAATGAAACGCTAGTTCAATATCTGTGAGACCTAATTTGATGCTTAATTAATTCAATTGGATTTTGATTTGTTCCCTGAGTAGAGAGTTTTAATCTGATTTTCTTAAGCCTGATCACCTTAAGTTAATTTAGATTAGTGTCAATTGGTTCCCCCAATCCGTAATTGTTGGAATATGACTAATTAGTGGCAAAGCTATCGTATTGGTAGTAGGGAATAAATTGGTAGACGAATTATTACTTGCGTTCTTGGGTAATTTGTCTAAATTGGGTTCTTTTAATTCTTAAAGCTATTAGGACATTAAATCTAGGTTTGACGTTTCCAACTAGGTTGTGTTTTGATAAGGGAAATAATTAGTTCATCGTTTCTTGCTAATTATCGACAAAGCACGTGGGAATTAGGGTATGTCCACGATTCACTGCATCCTATAATTTGGTTGGTCCATGAGAATTAATATATATTTGCGTCTATGATCGGAGGTAGTGACTAGTGTGGATTTATTCGAACCGAATCCCTTTTATCTTGATTTATTTCTTATTCTCTCAGTTGTTTAATTGTTTCCTTAGTTAATTCTTATTCTCTCTGATTTAAGACGTGGTGGCTACACCAAACTCGATCTTTAGGAAATTGAATTCAGTAACCCGTTCTCTGTGGTTCGACCCTGCTTATTGCTATACTAATCTTGATTCTTAGCAGGAATTATTTGGTGGTAAACGACGTCCACCAAATTGGCGTCGTTGCCGAGGAGCGGTGTTCATTGTTTTTATTATTCCTATTGATTTTTTTTTCTATTGTTTATGAGCAGGTCTTCTAATCTGAATCTTCTTTACGACGTTGAAATCGAAAAGACTGCGAAACGGTTGAGAAAGGAGGCCAAAGCAAAAACAAGAGAATCGGCAGAATCGCTAAGCCGCTCCGTTTGCCGGACGGAACAGTTTTTAATCGACAACAAGATATCGATTCTTTGAAGAGGATCCGTTTGCCCGCATCGGAACCTATTTCTGGAGACGAGTCAGCAGGAGAAGACTTTGATTTTGTCCCATTCATTGAAGACGAGATGGTGGCTAACGATCCAAGGTTGTGTGAGCTCACCGGTCATGAGGAAGATGACCCTCCTACGCCGATACAGATTGCAGGGTTGAATACGCCAATTGAGATTAAGTTAGCATTGCTCCATGTTCTCCCTAAGTTTTACGGGAAAAATGAGAGGATCCATACAATTTCTTGAGCGAGTTCATCAAGATTTGTAAGGTTCAGAAACGACCAACTGGAGTAACAGAAGAACAATTCAGATTGGCCGCATTCCCTTTCACTCAAATAGGGGAAGCCAATGCTTGGTTCACTAGTCTCACACCGAACTTAGTGACTACATGGGTTCAAATGAAAAAATTGTTTCTTGAACATTTCTTTCCTCCGACTAAGACGAATGCACTGAAGAAGGAGATTATTGGAGTCCAACAAGAGTTTGATGAATCCCTAAGCACCTACTGGGCGAGGTTTAAGAAATTGGTAGATAGCTGCCCCAACCATAAATTCTCTGAGGGAGATTTGTTGCAGTATTTCTACCAAGGAATTACCACCGACACTAAAAATATTGTCAACTCATCAAGTGGATGAGGCTTTTCTCACAACACAGTGAGCGAAGCCAAGAAGATGATTCAAAGCTTGGTGGAAGCGACAAGAGAATATGATGAACCTACTGTTCGTGTGCTTAAGAGAGCTGCGCAAACAAATTCCTCTAATTTTGAGGAAAAGTTCGAAGAAAGGATGGAAAAGATACTAAGTGCTGAGGTGGAGAAAGTGGTGGGTGTTGGAAAAACTCAAGCAGAGAAACCATGTAGTACATGTGAGAATTTGGGTCATTTGACGATTCAGTGTCATATGACTGAAGAAAACCATTTTGCTCGAGAAAATGCCATGGGAATTTGGGATGATCAACCACCGAAGAGAGATCCTTATTCGAACACTTACAATCCAGGATGGAGAGATCATCCTAATTTTCGTTGGGGAGGTCAAGGAAATCAAGTGCAGCAACAACCCCAACAAGTGCAGCAACAACAAAGCTATAGACCACCTCATCAAAGAGGATTTCAGTAGGCACCACCTTATCCTCAAGGGAAACAAGGCAAATCTCTTGAAGAGATGATGAGAGAGTTGATTGGCTCACAACAGTTTTTGCAAAATAATTTGCAAACGACTAATGAAGCGGTGCAAAAACTTCAGCAATCTCAGAATGAGCAAAAGGTGTGTATGCATGGATTGGCTCATCAAATGTCTCAGCTCTCAGCTTCTGTAAATGAGTTGAAGGGAAATCAAGGTAGGTTGCCATCGCAAGTTCTGTTGAATCCTAGGGAAAGTGTGAACAAAACCACCTTGAGAAGTGGCAAAGAAGTAGGTGAACTACCAACTAAAAAGTCGGTAGAAGTTCATGAAAATGAATCTGGAGAGAGCGTCCGTTTGCCCAAACTGGACAACTTTGCAGAACATGACCTTACTCAAGACAAAGCGGAAAATACGTCCCGTTTGCCCAAGCAGAAGACAATTCGAAATGTGGTTTGAGCATAAGGAAAGAGGAAATCAATTTGAAGAAACCGACAGAGTACATGAACACTTGAGCTTATATGATCCTAATATTGTGATTCCTCCACCATTTCCTCGCAGTTAGAAAGAAGATGCCGAGGAAGATACGATTGACTTTATGAAGATATTTGGAAAGTTGGAGGTCAACCTTCCATTCCTACAAGTGATCAAGCTTCCCGCATTGAGAAAATTCATGAAGGACTTTATTGCTGGAAAATCCAAGCAAGCTAGCAAGATTTTGATGGGTGAGAACGTGTCAGCCGTGATAAAAAGAAAATTCCACCCAAGTGCAATGATCCGGTAGGGTGCTTAAACGGGTATCGGTTATCGTTAATCGATAACAGAAACCGAAAAAAGTCGGTTATCGGTTAACCGATAACCGATTTTTTCGATTTCGATTCGATGATCGATTCTGGGTGCATGTAATTCGGTTATCGGGTATAACCGATTAACTGACAGTTATACCGATTAATCAAATTAATTAATTAATTAATTTATTTATTTATTTATTTAACTATTAAGTAAAAATTATTTAATTTAATATATTAATTTCTGTAATATTTGAAATAATCTCGGTTAATTTCGGTTATTTTCGGTTAATTCGGTTATTTTCGGTTATTTTCGGTTAATTTTGTATTTTTATTTTTTATTTTTTAAAATTTAATTTAAATTTCGGTGCTAACTGATAATCGAACCGACTAACCGAATCGGTTAATCGGTTAACCGATTAACCGATTGGTATCGGTTCTGATTTACCTATTTTGGGTATTTTTGGTTTTGGTTTCCGAAATTTCGGTTTTGCTAACCGAAACCGACCCGAATCTCACCCCTAGATCCAGGTATGTTTTCTTTACCTTGTCACATTGGAGATACAAAAATTAAACATGTCATGTGTGATCTAGGAGCATCTATTAACCTCATGCCATTATCTATTTATAATAGTTTAACTGGTGTAGAGTTGGTAGACACTAAAGTAGTGATTCAGTTGGCTGATGGATCATGTGTTTATCCTGAGGGTCTTTTGGAAAATGTTCTTGTGAAAGTAAATGATTTTGTGTATCCTGCTGATTTTTATGTGTTGAAAATGAGTGGTATGCAATCGAAGAATTCAAGTGGTGTTCTACTAGGTCGTCCTTTTCTAAGAACTGCTAGGTCTATCATTGATGTCTATAGTGGTACTATTTGCTTGGATTATCATGGAGAAAAGTTTACATTTAGCATTGATGATACTATGAAAATCATATTGATGATGAAACTATTTATGGCATAGATGTGATTGACCACTCGTGTCCAAGAACATCTTGAGACTAAATTTGCAGACAAGTTGGAACCAACTCTAATGAATAGTGGCAACTGGTCTTGATGCTCGTGGGATGAGAAATGAAGAAATCAAATAGTCTATCAAGTTTCTTCATGCTCACCAAATTTGGTGTTTCGAAATACGTTCGGTTTGCCCAAAGCAACCCGCACAGTAGCGCTGATTCGATGTGGAACCACCTGACTTAGCTTATTCGACTGTGAAACAAGAGCACATGCAATCAGACAAGTGTGAGGAGGAAAAAGAGTTCATTTTCAAGAGATAGAAAAACTCCGTCTGGAAGCTTATAGTACCGCCATGTGGTATGAAGATCTAACAAGAATGTGGTTTCACAAGAATCGTCGGGGAAAGTTATTCAAAGTCGGTCAGAAGGTCCAAGTCCAATTGCTAATTGAAAAATTGAAGACAAAATGGATTGGCCCTTTCGAAATACAGTCTGTTTGCCCAAGCGGAGCAGTGGAGATCAAGAGTTTGGATACGGCGGAGACATTTACAGTCAATTATTATAAACTGGAGCCGTACCACGATGCATCTCATATGACGACAGTGGAAGAAATTTCACTTTTACCTCATAAGAGAGTCTGAATGCATTCAAAAAGTCTAGCCAAAGACTCAAAATGAAGGCGTTATTGGGAGGCAACCCAATTTATTTCCTTTTGTTTAGCTTGCTTTATGTTTTCTTTGATTTTGGTATTTATTCTTTTTTTTCAACGACAAATACCGTCATTCCTCCGTCATATCACCTCCATGGATAGCACCACCAAGACCCAGAAAAGAATGCGAAAATAAATCCAGGTGACATCTTTCCCTTCTTCAAGTTTTGTTGGTTTTTATTTTCTTTAGCATGTTTGTGTGTTGCGTTGTTTTCCTCTTATATGCTTGTTCTTTGTTTGCTTGAGGGCAAGCAAGGTTTAAGTGTGAGGAGGTTATCTTTGTGTCTTTTTGTTAGTTTGTTTGAGTTCTTGTTTCTTTCTTTTCTTTTCTCGTCTCTTAAGTCATGTTTTGTGTCTAGTAAGCCAAGTATTGCTACATTTGTTGATATTTATGGATATTCCCTGCCGGGTTGAGTCTTGTTAATAAACTTGGTGATTCAATATATTGTCAAGTGGTGAAATGTGATTAAAAATTGTGGAGAATTATTAAATGAAAATTGGGATGACGAAATAGAACAATAATTGAATTTCTTTAATCCGCACTTAAATAAGATTTGAGCTTTAATAGTAAAACACTCTCTACTTTTATTCTTTCTGGGAGAATTCTTCACAAGGTTGCGATATCATGTGTGTCATGTGTAATAAATGATAGAAGGCACTAGGATGAACCAATTTTTGCTTGAGTTTCATTACCCAACCTTACATTAATCCCTAGTGAGCCATGTTGAAGCCTTAACTGTTTTCTTTGAGAAAAACCACTAAATAATACAAACCATGGCCTTTTTTACCTTCTCTTGACCCTATTGTGCATATTCATGAAGTGGATTTGTAGAAGACAATGATTCAATTATTTTGAAAATATGGAATGTTTGGTGTACTATTGGGAGTTTGATTTGTATTTCATTATGAGATGTATAGTACATAAGTATAATGGGTGATTTATTATGTATTATTCTACATGAGAGCCTATGTATAAAGTCCATTGATGCAGTTCTTGAAGAAGAAAAAAGTGAAAGGTGCATAAAAAAAATGAAAAAAAAAGAAGAAAAAAAGAAAAGAAAAATCAGCACCTTATCTTTCATGAGATATGATGGATTTGTTCAAATTAGTTAGTTGATTTGGGTAGATTAGATGAGTTGATGATATCTTGTTCTTTTGTAATTCCATGACGTGAATGTGCACGATATATGTTCTAAAATTTATTGAAAACCTAGGAATCCTTTTAGATCCCTCCAAATTTCTGACTGGTCCCTAGCCCCATTACGCCAAATGAGAAAGACCTTCTTGAGTTACAAAGTGACCACTATATATCGCGACTGCGTGAAATCTGTTTATGTGTGACTGTCCGTAAATAGTGTTGGGAGTGAATGAGTGGAATCCGTGAGATATATTCATTATTTGCCCGATTTTGACCAAGTTGATAATAATGATCCATTTTTTTAAAAATTTCAATTTGTTATTTGATGGCTGAGAATTGTCTTGTGAGTTGCTTGATTTTACTTTGGTAGGGGAAGTTCATGAATATGATAATTTGGTATTACTTGGCTGTTTTCTGTGTCGTATTTTTTGTGTCTTTGTTCTTTTTCTTCTCCCTCTTTGTGTCGAGTCTTTCATGTTGAATTTTGAGGGGATTGATGTGTGAACAACAAATATTGAGAATAAAGTTTAATCTTCACTTCATACTTGAGGGCAAGCATGATTCAAGTGTGAGGATATTTGATGTGTGTATTTTGTTGTTCACATTATTTGGATTTTTCTATGTTTATTTGGATTTAATATACACGTTTAGGTGCTTTTTAATGCAGGAATTGAGAAAATCATTATTGATGGTATCAAATAAAAGAAAGAGAAGAAAGAAGAATTTTGGTGCAATTATTGAAGAAATGAAGATGCAAGAAATATTGAACTAAATATGGATCAAGTCAATGAAGGATTTTTGGGCTTTTAATTGTTAAATTGGGCCATATTATCTCTAACGGCAGCTTGGAGGATGAGATGAGGATTAAGAATTATTTAATATTATTTTCCTTAATTATAGGAGCTAGCGGCTAAGTAGAGATAGGATTAGGTTTATGATTTTTTTAAATAGTATTATGGCTTTTGGCTGAAATAATATTGGCGGCAGAGAGAGAAGGAGGTAGCTTTTAATTAATATTTGAATTGTGGTTTTAAGGTTGGGGAGAACTTTTGCTTCCTGGACGTGTGAAGTGGGCGGCGAGTACGAGCAAGCAGGAGGAGGTTTTAGCTATTAGTTTCTTTTGTTTTGAATTCCAGTAGTTAGTGTTTCTTTAAGAGCTTGAATTGTCTTTTCCATCGAGTTTGAATCAACGTTCTTCCATCATTCCAGTAACGGTTTTGGTGACAATTTCTTATTTATATTTCAGTTTATTTGAATGTTAATTATGTTTCCTTTATATTTGATTGTGTTTAATATCAATAGCACGAGTAGCTAATTTCTTGATTCGGGTAGAATAATGAAACTAGTTCAATATCTGTGAGACCTAATTTGATGCTTAATTAATTCAATTGGATTTTGATTTGTTCCCTGAGTAGAGAGTTTTAATCTGATTTTATTAAGCCTGATCACCTTAGGTTAATTTAGATTAGTGTCAATTGGTTCTCCCAATCCGTAATTGTTGGAATAGGACTAATTAGTGACAAAGCTATCGTATAGGTAGTAGGAATAAATTGGTGAGCAATTATTACTTGCGTTCTTGGGTAATTTGTCTAAATTGGGTTCATTCAATTCTTAAAGCTATTAGGACATTAAATCTAGGTTTGGCGTTTCCAACTAGGTTGTGTTTGATAAGGAAAATAATTAGTTCAGCGTTTCTTGCTAAATCGACAAAGCACGTGGGAATTGAGGTATGTCATTGCATTCATGGTACCCTATATTTGGTTGGTCCATGAAATTAATATATATTTCGTCGATGATCGGAGGTAGTGACTAGTGTGGATTTATTGAACCAGATCCTTTTATCTTGATTTATTTCTTATTTCTCTTAGTTGTTTAATTGTTTCCTTAGTTAATTTTTATTCTCTCCGATTTAAGGCGTGGTGGCTACACCAAACTCGATCTTTAGAAATTGAATTGATAACCGTTCTGCGTGGTTCGACCACCTTATTGCTATACTAATCTTGATTCTTAGCATGAATTGTTTGGTGGTAAGCGAAGTCCACCATAATCCCGCTAAGAATCAAGATTGGTATAGCAAGCAAGGTCGAACCACGATAATGGGTTATCAATTCAATTTCTAAAGATCGAGTTTTGTAGCCACCACGCCTTAAATCGGAGAGAATAAAATTAACTAAGGAAACAATTAAACAACTAAGAGAAATAAGAGATAAATCAAGATAAAGGGATTTGGTTCAATAAATCCACACTAGTCACTCCGATCATCGACGCAAATATATATTAATTCTCATGGACCAACTAGTTATAGAGTACCGTGAATGCAGCGGACATACCCCAATTCCCACGTGCTTTGTCGTTAATTAGCAAGAAACGCTGAACTAATTATTTTCCTTATCAAAACACAACTTAGTTGGAAACACCAAACCTAGATTTAATGTCCTAATAGCTTTAAGAATTGAAGGAACCCAATTTATACAAATTAACCAAGAACGCAAGAAATAATTCGTCTATCAATTTATTTTCTACTACCAATACGATTGCTTTGCCACTAATTAGTCTTATTCCAACAATTACGGATTGGGGGAACCAATTACACTAATCTAAATTAACCTAAGGTGATCAGGCTTAAGAAAATCAGATTAAAACTCTCTACTCAGGGAACAAATCAAAATCCAATTGAATTAATTAAGCATCAAATTAGGTCTCACAGATATTGAACTAGTGTTTCATTATTCTACCCGAATCAAGAAATTAGCTACTCGTGCTATTGATATTAAACACAATCAAATATAAAGGAAACATAATTAACATTCAAATAAACTGAAATATAAATAAGAAATTGTCACCAAAAACCGTTACTGGAATGATGGAAGAACGTTGATTCAAACTTGATGGAAAAGACAATTCAAGCACCAAAATTTGATCCTTCATTGACTTGATCCATATTTAGTTCAATATTTCTTGCATTCTTCATTTCTTCAATAATCGCACCAAAATTCTTCTTTCTTCTCTTTCTTTTATTTGACACCATCAATAATGATCTTCTCAATTCCTGCATTAAAAAACATCTAAACGTGTATATTAAATCCAAATAAACATAGAAAAATCCAAATAATGTGAACAACAAAATACACACATCATCCTCACACATATTCTACTTGACAACAGGAGAGATAGCGCCTCATAAAACATGCAAAAAATTCATCACAAATATCTCTAGACCTATATTTGTAGGAGATTGAGATCTAATTTTGATAGGAAAATAGACATTTTCCCTTTCATAGAGAAAGTTCTAGCACAAAGAAACAACATACACCAGGCTGCAGATAAGAATCAGGTTAATATATTTCTTACATTTGAACCCATGTTTTAAATCAGTCACATGCATGTTTTCCCATGTCTATTCTTGGAGTTTTTAGTAACAAAAGTAGTCCGGTTATTGATAATTGATCTTTGCTAAATTCTTTCCATCTTATCTTTTCAAGAAGAGATGGAATATGCATACCCTAAAATTTTGAGGCAATGCGCCAAGGCCAAAACCTGTGATCTTAATGATTTCCATTTTCATCAATCAACACATTTTCTAGCTGCATTACAAAAAACACAAAATTAATTTAAGCGTTTGATATGAGATGCTACAACTAGGGATGTCAATGGGTGGGTTTTACCCGGACCAAAATCAATAAATAAGTAATGGTTCTTGTTCTGGAACCAACTCATTAGATACTGGATCCGGATCGGACCCGGACCATCAACTATGGGTCCTAAGCGGTCCGTGTCTGAACGGGTCTGGAACCAGAACCGGACCAGAACTGGAACCGAAACCGTTGTTTTATAATTTAATGGACTATGAGTGATTTCGGATCGATATGGATAAAACTAGCTCATTGACAAACCTATTTAAACTTAGGCTTGTCAATAGATGAGTTTTACTCAGACCAGAACCAATAAATAAATATTGGTTCTAGTTCTGGAACCGGAACCAGATTCGGACCGGATCATCAAACTATGGATCTAAACGGTCCGGGTCTAAAGTAGGCCTGGAACCGGAACCAGAACCGCTGCTTTAAAATTTAATGGATTTTGAGCGGTTTCGGATCGGTCCGAATAAAACCCATTCATTGATATCCCTAGCTACAATGTTTGAAATGGTGCCTAATTTGAGATCTCCACTATAAATTAAGCACCTTTATTGTGACCCTAAGTAACACCATCGGTTAACTGTTGAAAGAGCTTCCTAGCTTGAGTTTGATATATTCCTCTCGAGTCTTGATGCCTGTAAATTATTTGTCGGAAGAGATTAAATTGATGTTCCCAACATATATGTTGATGCTATTTTGTAACTAGGATTCCAACCATGCGATGCATGGGAATATTTTTTGTATTTTGAATATAAAATTATAAATGTGAAGAATTTTCACAATTTGTGAGCTTAATAACTAATAAAACAAAGGTAATAACTAAAAATGGCAAGTATGAAACATGCATGTATAAGATTTGTAATATACTTATTTTATCACATACAAAAAAATTTATTGTGATTATAATTTATTATTGGTGGGGATGATTTTTTTTTTAGAATTAAGTAAGAAATATATATTTTTTTACTAATTAGTTATTAAGAATCTGAGAAGATATATCACGTGCTTACCATCAATTGTTGAGACCTGAGAAGACCCTTAAGTAATCGTATAATTTCCATCTTCGTGTATTTGGTCCTAATTTATTAATTATGCTTACGCAGGCAACATAATTAAATAAATTAAATTACAAACTACGAACTTCAAAAATTTTAAATGCAGTCATATTTTCATATAGAATTAGGTTCTTTATAAAATTTCACAAATTACATGTTTCTATAATAAAGAAAACATAATTAACATAAATTACATTTATATAAAATAAATAAATAAATAAACATGAATATTCAACTGAGCCTGCGGGTGGGTTTAATTTGAACCTGGGTTTAAAAAGAAACCCGAATATGATTCATTTCAGTGTGGCGGTTCGACCCAGACCTGCTGACTGACTTTATTGGGCTGAGCTAGGCTGAGTTGACTCGACCTAGTTGATAATTTTACATACAAACACATGTATATCCTATGACTTTAACATATTAGGGCCCGTTCGATTGATTAGATAGAAGCCCATATATAATTAAGTCCATGTTCGGATAACAAGATAAAAAATGATAAACAATTCAAGTTTCTATCTAGGGTGGCTAATCTCTAGTTTTCTAGTCGGAGCCTCACCCCTCCGATAAAATTCATCGCAACCACTGATTAATTTTCTGTACCATTTTGTCCTTTGCTTTTTTTCTGTACCATTTTGACCTTTGCTTTTTACTGTATATTGTCATCATCTAACCTTAGAATAACTCACATCTTCCATACCATCTTCTCTCATCTTTGTATTTGTGCAGTTCAAGATCGAAAAGGCGAGAAGAAAAAATCTACCAAACTCCAACACATGTAATTTTAATTTCTACACATCCTTTTTTTTGTAATGAGTTGTTTAAAATTTGGGGGGGAAATCCCCAGACTTAACCTTTTACTAGGGTTCTTAAAATTTCATAAATTGTTGAAGATGGTTGTAGTTTAGAGAGTATGTACTGGAATATTTTGTTAAAAGTAATTCATATCTCTATTAAAGTTTTTGACTTGAAATGTTTAGTCATATTTTGAGATTTTGTTCCTTTTTGTAATTTTGCTGAAGTTTTTGTATTATGTTACATTATGTATTTGTATTTGCATTTGCATCAATACATGTTATTCATAATGTTACTCATTTGATTTGAAAGGGCTTTAGTAATGAATTTTACGTTTGCTATTGAATAGGCTCACCCGCAAGTTAAAACATTACGATTCAAGTCATATCGATACTTCCAAGATTGGGTTGAGATCTTTGGAAAGGATCGCGCAACTCGAAAAAACGCGCAGGGTCCGGAAGACCTTGCTAAAGCTGCAACTCAAGAGCCATATCTACCTCACTTTGATGTAGATGAGTTCCCTTCCAATCACAATATACACATCCAGAATGAGTTTCCCTCCAACCTTGATGAACATGTTGACAGTGAGTTCCCCCCGTACAGAGAACATATTGAGGAGGAGATTGCAGATACCCTTTCTCATGGTGAATGCAACTCGATCAATAATAATAAAAGAGATGGTAATAAGAAAATCCAGTACACCAGAAAGCGCAGTCGGCTTGAAACAACCTCCAAGGAGCCAGTTATTGTTGATCTCATGAATACGTTCTTCAAACAATATAATGAATCCATTGGTATCTTCGTCGACAAACTTGATAAACGGAGTGAACATTCAGTGAACAACAAACCTGAGGCCGTTGACAAGACGAAACTCATTCTTGAAGCCTTCAGCAAAATAGGTATTCTCACTGAGGAAACCCGACTATGTTTTGCATACAAAATTACGACAGATGCAAGTGTGATGGACTTGTTCCTCAATTTCTCTTAAAATGAACAAATCATTTTGTGAATATGATGTTGGCAAGAAGGTATTGCCATAAAACTCATGGAACATTTATTAGAAGCATATATATATATATATATATATATATATATATATATATATATATATATATATATATAGATGTAATTGTGTAATGTTAAGTCACATCTTGGCGTCAAAAGTTGGATAATTATCTTTGCTATTTTTGATAAGTTGTTAACAAATCACAACTTTGGTGACTTTAGTGCTTTTGATGAATGTATATAGGCAGTGGTAACTTTGATGTGAACTTAGCTGCTTGGGTTGGTTTTGATGAATGCATATAGGCTGTGATGACTTAGTTGTATATTGGGATATTGACATATAAATATACGAATTTTGATATGATTTTGGTTTTGCACACGAACTTTAAAAGGAGTATATAAATACACGAATTTATTAACTGTAGTAATTTTACCATATTTTTTTCTGGACAAATTAAAACTGATGTGACAATGATGTGGCAAAAAAATAATAAATAAAATACAAAAACAAACAAATAAATAAACAATAAAATAAGTACAAATAATTCACACATCAAAAGACACACAAATTAGTAGAGCAACAGACGGGAGAAAGCAAAACACACAATTCTCACATTAGAAAAAAGAAAGGAAATACGCACGGGACAGCATTGGGTTGGGTATTAGGGTGAACTATGATTTAACTACGATTTAGCGCGCACTACATTGACAATGTTGTTTTCGCACTCATTACAACGGATGTTGACAATGTACCGCGCACTACATTGACTCAGTGCCAGAAGCACATTTTCCACAAAATTAGCAATGGCGATATTGTTACTCGCCTAACGAAGCTTTCAACTTATGAGAATTTAGATGTTGATCCGAATGCGTTAGAGTTGATTGCTTCGAATGCAGATGGTTCACTACGAGATGCAGAAACCATTCTGGAACAGTTGAGTTTGTTTGGCAAACCAATCACTAAGTCCCTGGTGAATGAGCTCGTGAGTTAAGACAACCCGTATTTAAATCTTTAGTCAAATCTTTATTGTCCTGCAGCTCCTGCCTTGTGATTCTGAATAGTCTTTTTTGTTCTGACTTGCATTTGGATGAAGAACTCTTTTTATAATTTTCTTGCCAGTTTTTAGTAAAAAAATAAATAAAAAGATCTTGCTCTTGCTAAATGAAGAGAGTTTGTATGGTTATCTGACTAATAAAAGTGAATGTGGATAAGCGATTATTTGATTTCCATAGGTTGAATACACTATTGAATTATGATAAATTTTCATCTCATGATTCTTATGCAGATGGGGGTTGTCTCTGAGGATAAATTTGTAATACCCCGAAGTTTTAAAGCTTAATTACGATAATAAAAATCGTAAATTAGGGTTTCATCTCGATAATCGAAATAATAAATCATCAAAGCTCGATTTCGATTATTTATGATATAATGAATTCTTATATCATATTCACTAATGATTAGTGAATCAAGGAATATAGTTATATTATTCTTTCGGCAGTAATATTTTAACGTCGATTGAATATCGATAGTTAATATTACGTTATATTTTTTCTAAGTGATGAGCATAGAATTAAATTTCATTATGGATGAAATGAACTAATAAAGTGATTACAACTTTATTATGAACATTTTGAGACGATTCGATTGTTAACGTTTTAAGACGTTTTGAACGTCAACGTTTAGAGACGAATCGAAAACTGAGTCTAATGATCAAGGAATTATAATATTTAAATTCCTATGATTATTTTATGTAAAAAGAGCATGATTTATCATCAAATTAATGCTAGAGAATTGAGGATTAATTATTGAATAAAGTGTACAATTTTCGAAAACCCTAATTTCCAAAATTAGGGTTTTTGACACATGAAAAATCATTTTAATGATTTTTCCTATGATTTAATTTATCATCTAAGACATGTATTGTGCTATATAACTATTAATAGCACGAAATAAAATGTGTACCAAAAACATTATGAAAGTGCCGTGAGTTTTGTGTTGTGGGATCAAATGAATTGCAAAATTTCTCTCTTTATGTCATGCTAAGTTATAAATGTGTAGTATGATATTTTTTACACTAGAAACAAGGAAATTAATTAAAGGAATCAAGTTGGGATGAAATGGCTTGTGTAAGATCCGTGAATGTGGACCAAATGAAGAAAGAAGAAAAGTTTGGACTCTTGGATTGGATGGCTACATATGGTAATGTGTAGGATATTATTTTGGTATAAGACAAAATAAAAAAATTCATCCTTTTGTGAATCAAGTTGACCGACGTATGTGAAGGAAAAAGGTGAAGATTTTGTTCCTTTAATTAGTTGATTGTGATGGTTAATTACTATGGCAAAGAGTGATGTATTAAAGCTTAGTGAGTCACCAAAATATTGTCCTGCAATGTGTGTGTGTGGACCGACACAAATGTGGCAATGAATAAGTGTATTAATCATTTTATTCATTTAGTTTATTTATTAAATGATAAGTATATCAAACAAAGCATCTCTCTTACCCAAACCTTGCTACTGCCGTGAGCTTTTTAGAGAGAAAAGAGAGTGAGTGTTCTCCAATTTAAATCCCAAACCTTGATACAAAAATCCTTGCACCAAAAATCGACGGTTAAAAGGTTAGGAATCGAACGAGCTTTATATATACGTTAAAATTTATGATTTCCAACCGTTCGATTTTAATATATATGCTTATGTTATTAATGCTACAAATATGATGAATTATGTTATCATGCTTAGTGATTTGTTAATTATATTTATTATGTTAAAGATGAACATATGTATTGTTTAATTAAAGCTAAGCATGTTATAAATTTTATAGTTATGATCTAAAAATTTTAGGGTGAAAGTGTTGATGGATTAATGATATATGATAGTAATGGAACTCATTGTGATTTATTAGGAATTTTTAGAAATCATATGCAATACATATGAAATTACCGAAAATAATTGAGAAATAATATGTTAATGTATGATTAATGTTTAAGTGATATTATAGCTTATTATTGATGTAGAGCATTGATTAAGTGCTATGTGAATTTATTAGATTTTTAGCAAATGTATGTTCATATGTATTGAAAAATTTCGAGAGGTATAAGGTTGGTACATTGATGTGTGAGTTGAAATTGTTGGATATTATGATATATTAATGATATAGGATGATGATTAGGTATTGTGAGAATTTATAAGGATTTTAGAAAAATGTTTGCTATATATATGTTGAAATGGCCGAGAGCCATATGGTGTAGGAAGTTGATGTTCAATTTTTCTATAGCTAATGTTAATACATATTAATGATCCTATGATAATATAGTATATTATGTGAATTTATAAGAATTTTTGGAAGAGTTTTGTGAATTAAAGTTATAAGGGCCGAAAGCTTAAGTATGAGGATTAAGAGTTTTAAATTCATTTATTCAAGAAAAATTACATATTATGTCCTTATAATATATGTTAGACTTATTGAGAATTTATGGGATTTTAGAAACATAGTATACTATGTTTACGGCGAAACGTTATGTTAAATAACGTTAGATGTGAAAAATAATATGTAAGGTACAAGTTAGATCATACTTGAGTAAAGTATTGATCATGTTTATTGATTAACGTGAAAAATCGAGATTTATGGTTATATGATAAGAAATCGATTGAAAATTGATTTAAATGAAAATTGGTTATCAAGTATGTAAATAATTCGAATATATACTAATAAAAGTAAAAAACGTTGACTTAAGATTAAACGTATGAAATACGTTAGTATGTGATCAATGTTATGACATACGTTGAATAAATACACTAATACGTATAAAACGTATTAAATTTATAAGAATATCTCTTTTGTGAGTAACAATTTCATAATTGAAATCATTTTATCGAAAGACGTTAGTATGAGTTCGACGTTTAACCTAAATGGTTAATATGAGACCGTAGATTATATTACGTCTCTATCGAAGTACGAGGAGTTATTCGCTAAGATATGCGATAAAATGGCGCACTAATTTAATTAAAGGGTACGAAGTATTATTATAGAAAGTTATCAAAGTTTGTTAGACTTTGACATTCTCAAAAAACGTGACCGACGTACTAAATTAGCTTCTTACGTAAAGGTGGGATGCGGACGTGATCGTTGGCGTAGAAAGAAATTGTTTAAAGAAAGCCTACAGTTCAGGTGGGCTTTACTATACTCAAAAAGATAAAATGCTTACCAAATGATTTATTTACGATGCTTATTTGCAAGAAATGATGATGAAATGATTTATTTAATTACCTGCCCAAATTTTTATGTTTTATGTATGTATCCTATCCATGAACGAATTATGAATGTTGTTGGGTAGCTCCCAACTTATGAGATGTTTGAATTCGTATCCTTGTTAGTACCGCAAGGATGATTGAGAATTCGTATCTGTGCGGAGTGACAAGGATTTTGTGCACTATTGGCGATTTGTGTCTTTGAAAGGGTTCTCGGCCGGTCACGGCGTCCGTGGAAGGTGGCCTCCTTCTACGGCGCGAGATGAGTTTATGAAATGAGTTTATGAGATGTTATATGAGAAATGAAAGGAAAGGGATATGGATCATACATACAAGGACAATGCTTGTGGCGATGATTTATGAAAATGATGAAATGTTTTAGTAAGCACAAGGCCTTTTAAATAAAACCCTTGTGTCTTACCATGATGAAGCGATGTAATTTAAAGATGATAAAATGTTTTGGCATGAGTCCACTGAGTGCATTCTTTTACTCACCGCATATTTGTTTTAAATGTGCGGGTTGAGCGAGATGATGGATGGAGGTGTGTTGGCGGTGGAACCCTTTTGATAATGATATGTTAGAAACCTTGACTACACATCGTCATATGTGTATTCACATGCTTTTCCGCTGCGATAGAACACTAAGTTCATGTTTTGATGTTGACAGTTTAATACCTTCAGATCATTTGAATTCTTGTGTTAATGATCTGTAGGTCTCTTTCCATATGTAAATTATGTGTGTCTTGTATTTAATGGTTGAAGCTTCTTAGTTTGCTTGAATTATGTCTCACAAGTTTATGATAAACGGTCTTTCATGTTCCTTGATTACTGTTCCAAGTATTTGTCCTCGTTAATCCTTCCTTAGGATTAGAGGAACATTACAAAGTGGTATCAGAGCGGTTCGCTCTTTGAATCCAAAACTTCCTTTCAAAGTTAAGTCTAGATTGAGTCACTAGACTTCTAGAGATCACCGACAATGCTCAACACTCCATCACATCAAGCTCAAGCGGAATGAGGTAAATGATTTTCTTGAAAAGTTTTGAAAAAAAAGATTCCAAGAATATGCGGTATGGATTGCGATATTCAAGGAAATCTTAAAGTTCCAAGAATATGCGGTATGAGGCTGCATATTCAAGGAAAACTTAAAAGATTTGATATGCACTAGGTAAATGATTTTCTCAGTTTTGAAAATGAAAAGTTTGAAAGTAAATGATTCTTTCTCAAAGTTTTGAAATGAAAAATTTGAAAATAGAAAATGATGTTTCCAAAGAGAAGAAAGTTATGAAGGATAATTGGAAATGAATGTTATGATGATGAGGAGAATGTTTATGAGGTGAAATGCTTATGAGGTGGAATGTTATGTGAGAAAGTATTGACAAAGATGTGTCAATAGTGAATGGATTGAATTCATGGAATTCAATGAAGAATTATTATTACAAATGAGTTATGATATTAATGTTTGAAAATGCTCAAAAATGGACATTTATATGTCAAATATGATATGTTGAATTATTGAAATTCAAAGAAGTACATGAGTACAAATGAGCCATGTTATAAATATTTGAAATTTTATTTCAAATCTTAAAGTTGTTTATGATAATGGGTATGTTATCCCAAAAGAACGTAGACGGTTTAAGACGCATGATCCCTTTTGCGAAAGAACATAAAAAGATGAATTATGAAAATGTTATTCCATCCTGAGAACAAAAGCAAAGATGGAAATAAGAACAAAAGCGAGATCGAAATAAGAATCTCGAATTGAATAATGAGAAGAAATTTTGCGAGCAGAAATGGAAATGATGTCAAGATGATAAATGTCACTATGTGATAAGTGACATGAGTATAGTCTTTTTATTTGGACGTTCACGTGTGACGGAACTCCAAATCGACTATGACTTTTCCGTTAAAAACGAAATAGAAATGTGATCAAAGAATCAATTGATGCAAGTATCGTGAATTTTTACAAAAGAAGAGACCACGACGTGGTAGAAAATTGTTGAAGAGGAAATCGAAAAGTTAGTTCAATGATATGAGTAGAGTATGGAATGTAGGGTAGTATGTTGATAAACCTTACAACTTACGATGACCTAATCTGAATTATATAAGGTTTCAAATTCTATTCATTACCCAATTTTGTCATTGAGTTTAACTCTATGATCGAGTTCAAATTGAGAAATTACTTGAGTTTCTCACTGTTTCAGAAAGAAATTATAACCCAAAGATTTATAAAGGATCCTTTTGAAACCAAGTCCTTGTGTGGTGAGAAAATATTTGTGACGGTGCAGCCACCCATATGACCAAAGAAATCTCGGTGAGTCGTCATTCGGTCTTGGACCCTAGATCTCAATTATTCAGTTCAAATAACATATGGATTCAAACTGTAAAATTTGTCATCTTGAATTGTGAATCCATACCTCTTGTAAGTTGTCATGATGAATTCTCTTCGATTCTTGAAACCATCAAGAAGGATGTAGGTTGACTTATTTTGGTCACCTAAAAGTTTCAGATCAGTAAAGTGATAGACATCAAAAGTTATGATGTAAAGGAGATCTCGTTGGGACGTGATCTAGATATATTGTCCCCTATGATGCACATCGATGCAATGACCCCTGATGGGCTTACCAAGTACTGATGACAGTAAAGTTATATCCCCAAGTGACCATTATGATAATAAAGTTATAAAAGAGATACTCTTTAGCATTGAATGCAAGAGTAGAAGTAAATGAAAGCATATGATATCCGTGGGATATAATTTCCCCTTATTATGTCATAATGAGAGAGATTACAACTTATCTTTAAGATAGTTGTTTGTCCCCAAAAACCTCGTTAGTAGGTTGGACATGTCCAAAGAATGAAGATGCACAATATTCTTTTTAAAGGATATACATGTAAAGAAATGATAGCATGTCAGATAATAAATCTCTCGCTTTATACCTCAATCAATGAGATTATGCTTGAGCATAATCGATTCCAAGTGATTGAGACCTTGTTAAACCAATGATAATGAGATTGAGGAATCATAATCATTGAGATGTGTGAACAGCTAGGATAGCCCTAGCATGTAAATCAAGAATGGAGGAAATATCTCCAAAATCAAGACATGGTAATGAGATGCTTGGAACTTAAGTTATAGTGTACAAATGTACTACCTTGCCAAGTTATATGACAATAATGACGGTTCTAGTCCTGAGAGTGAGAACCGAAATATAATGAAAGTAATATTACTTTAAGATACCATGTTCAAGAAAAAGGGACAAGAGTCAAAAATAGTAGAAGAAACTATGAGCTATACAATTATGAGATAGCTCATGATATGATATAAGCTTCAGAAACTTTATGACTTCGATAAGTAAGGTAATTCCCTTGAAGTAAAGAAACGGATTAAGAAATAGATTCATTATTTGAAATGAATCTTAGTACTCTAAGTTATATAGAGACAAAACGTTTGTCTTGTGTGTCTTAGTAATTAACAAGCAAGATAGCTTCTATAGACTTTTGCAAAGGAAATATTTTCAAGAGAACAAATGAAGAGATTCACATTGAGGGACTTTAAGGTGAATCCAATTGGAAAGTTCATCCCTCATACTTTTGTGACGATCAATAAAATGAGATATTAAGTATCTCTGACATGGAAATGAAGCGATCATAGGAGGTCGAGAATATGGTAATGAAATAGGACGTCAAGGCAAAAGTATGATATGTCCTCAGTGGACCAAGGATTTTATCCTATACGAAATTTCATAATCGATAAAGATTAAGAAGAAATGAAGTATATCCTAAAAGGATATTACGAATGATGGCGCTAAATGCCGGTATAAGGATTTCTCTGGAAAAGAGTTTAAAGTAAGGATATATGAGAGATATATTCCTAAGATCGATAAAGTGAAAAAGGGGATTGAATCATTCATACTGGATCAGGAATGAATGATAGTGATAAATACATCACGATCTCTACGATAAGATTAAATTATCGAGATATCAATATCAAAGATAGGTTGATATAAACCTAACCACAGAATGCTATTGATAAAAGCATAACTGTCCTGATACCCGAGAAGGATATGGTGAACGAGGTAATAGAAGGTCATAGCAAGGAAACATAATGTCCCAAGGGCAAGGACAATGATTTATGAAATAGATGTTTACTTGAATAGACGTGAACACCGTAGACCAGAGCCTATACTTATGCAAAGCAGGCGAACAAAAACCGAAGGCACGATAGGTATGAGAAAATTTCTCGAATACCTATAATATTTTGTTCGATATAGGTGCTTCACATTCTAACATTTCACAAGTATGTGTAGAAACGATAGAACCCAATTCAGTATAAACGAATCAAGAAATAAAAATCTCTTCACCTATATGAGAATTATGGCCGTCGCAGGTGTTGCTCAAACTTAGAATTGGACCTAGGATCGCCTAAGGTTCTAACAAATGATTTGGATCATAACACCTATGTGGAACGTAGATATAATTCAAGAAACAGAAGTTTCAAAAATTGATGTCACTCACGTTATTAGAGACATGGACATAGTCTCTCCATTTGAGATTCTACGCGACGGGATTTTGGATCCATTTTGCTTACACGAATTAATTTAGAGCAATATACGAATGAAGGTGTAAAACGTTAAATGAGGAATAAGATAAGTGTTTATGAGTTGTGTTATAAGTTGATTACAAGTTTATGGCTTAAAGTGTTTAGTCCTTTAAGAAATCTTTATTGTTTAAAATTTCCTCTATTACTTTTAATTTAAGTTTGGCTTATCTAGAAATATCCGTTTACAGATGGTAGGAAAAGGGAGTATTACGGGTAAAAAGTTAATCACAAGGCCTACAAACTTAGAACTCACATGGGCGTATCGGCTCTTTTATTATAAATTGGGCATGGATTTAAGACAGATTTTGAAGGAATTTTTGCACCTTTGGAAGGATGCTCGTAACCATGGAGAGACGGATGAGAATGGTATCCAACGACTTATCCGTCGTTTGCCAACAGACTGGCAGGATTTTGCAAAAAAGTATCAAGAGAATATATTCTCCATGTAGAAAATTCAAGGTTTGGGCAGACTTACGAGATTTGTCGACCAGGCTCAGTATACATATAATGCGTATGGAGCGGCACCTCGAGCACTTGTCCTGGTCCCCGGCAAGTTACACAGTATGATATAAAGGAATGGTTGTACTCTAATGTTCCATACGCCGGCCCACGTCCTGTGCCGTTAATTATACCTGAAAGAGATGAGAATGGAAAAAGGACAAGATCTTATTACCCTCGAGGATTAGGGGAATTACCGCTACCAACTAAACCTTACTTTGTGATAAAAGCAACACACACACACAGTGCTGGTACTGAAGAAGAAACATGGAGTAATATGACTCTGGCTCTTTGAAAGAGATAGATCGTCGGATATGTGAGGCAAAAACGTATCGAGAGGCAGGCAAATTTCAGTGAAGGTGCGATTCGGCGAATGCCACTCATAGACATAGAATATTTTGGTAATATGAGACTTATATGTAGGTAATGGGTCATGTTGAAAATGGTATGGTTAGAATGTATAAAATAAGCGTATTTTGGAATATTTTGTGAATATGTGGAAGTGGTGTCAAAATTTTGGGTGTAAATAGAACTAGGCCATGTAATCGATCGACGATAGACCGATCCTCGTAATTAATGTATGGAAAGTCCTCATTAAGGCATTTTGATGAAATATATTATATGAGTTTTGTAGAACGGTATCGAAATGCGAAAACGAATTGTTCCGAATAAGATATGGTTACTATGAGATTATAGTTATGCCATTCGGACTAACTAATGTACCAACCCTGTTCATGAACCTCAAAAATCGAGTGTTCCACATGTACTTAGACAATTGTGTCTAAATCTTTATGGATGATGTTCTTATCTATTTGGAGAACGAGAAAGAACATAAAGAACTTCGGAGGACTGTCTTGCGGATATTTAGAGCCGAACAAATTTTGCCAAGTTTAGTATTGTGAATTTTGGCTTAAAGAAGTAATATTCCTTAGGCACATGGTGTCTTCAGAAGGAATCAAAGTAGATCCGGCAAAAGTAGAAGCAATGTGAAACCGTGTATTAATGTAAGAAGAATAATAGCTTATGCGTCAAAATAACTTAGACCTCATGAATAGAATTACCCAACTCACGACTTGAAATAGCAGCAATAGTATACGTACCAAAATTTTGGAGACATCTCCTATATGGAATAAGTTGTGAGATCTTCACAAACCACAAAGGTGTGGATTATTTCTTCGAGCAAGAGACTTGAATATAAGATAGAAAAGATGGCTTGAATCAGTAAAAGATTATAATTGTGATATAAATTATCACCTATGAAAGGCTAATGTAGAATCTACTGCACTAAGTTATAAAATTCAGTTTAAGTTATGATGTATCCCTACAAGAAAAGGGAAAACTCATCGGAGAGTTTAAGAAAATGAATCTAGAAATAGTTGAGCAACCATAGACAATCATGAGCCGTATTGTCACACTCACGATTACGTCAGACTTGAGAAAAAGGATAATAAAGTAATAAAGGAAAGATGAAAGATATGAAGGAATACGAGCTAAGAAGAGGAATGAAAGCGCCGGACAATGTCATATTGTCTAAGGAAAGGATACATATATATATATCAAGCAATAATAAGCTTAGAAATGAAATCATGAATGAAGCTCATGATATTCCTCATACCGCCCACCCAGACAGCATTAAAGTATATTATGATTTACGAGAAAAGTTAGATAGTAAGGAATGAAATGAGATATAACCACATTGTCGAGCATTGTCTCGGTTATCAACAAGTGAAGGCATTGTATCAATGGCCTTATAAGAGGTTATAATCTCTAGAGATACACAAATGAAAATGGAATGACATAGCAATGGATTTTATGACGGGTTTTACCAAAATCAAATGAAATAACACTACTATATGAGTAGTAGTGGATTGACTCACCAATTATGTTCATCTCTGTCTATTCAGATGACTCATGGATCTGAAAAGTTAGCTCAGTCGTACATAAAGGAAATCGTATATTTACAGGGGGTACCAAAACCTATCACTTCAGATAGAGACTCCAAAGTTTACCCCTAGATGTTGAACTAGCTCACCAAAAAGGAGTTAGACACGAGACTGGACCTTAGCATAATTTTCACTCACAGATAGATGGACAGTCAGAAAGGACAACCCCAACGCTTAAAGATATGATGAGGACGTTAATGTTAAATCGAGGTGCAAGTGGAAACATGTTATACCACTTGTTAAGTTCACGTATGACCATAGCTGTCAAGCAACGATCAATATAGCCATATGAGACATTATGTGGAAAGAAGTATCGACCACCACTTTATTGTAATAAAGTAGGCGAGAGAAAGTATAAGGTCCCGACAGCGTAAATGAAATGATTAAGATATCGCCAAATGAGGCGAAAGAATAAGAGAAGCTCGGGACGGATAAAGTCTTACTGATCTGGCGTAGATCCGAACTTGTAACGACCTCTAATCCTGAGGACGGATTAGCGAGGTGAAACTTGGAACGATAATTACCGAACATTTAAAGAGAATTAATCAAAGGTTATGGAACAAACATCAGTGAACTAAGAAGTTTCAACCATAAAGTATGAGACACACATAATTTACATAATAAAAGGGCTACAATTCCTTAACCAAAAGACCCACTGATCAGGATGGATTCAACTGTCAATATCAAAATACAACATAACATTCTATCGCAGCGGAGAAGCATGTGAATACACATATGACGATGTGCATTCAAGGTTTCTAACATATTATCATCAAAAATAGCCTGACTACTCAACACGTCTCCATCCACCATCTGCTTAACCTGCACATTTAAAAACAAACATGTAGGGTGATTACGAGAATGTACTCGGTGAACTCATGCCAAAACATTTTATCAATTTAAATTACCTTTGCTCCATCATAGTAAGATCTGAGGGTTTTATTTGAAAAGACCTTGTACTTACGTAACATTTTCATCATTTCATAAATAGTTGTCAGCCATACATATTTTCCTTGTATGTATGATCCATATCCTTCCTTGTCACGACCCATTCCGGACCAACCGGATTTGGAGGCGACTAATCTTAGGAGTAGTACTTTAGGGTTACATGAATAAAATAGAAGCGTAACAATAAGCTAACATGCTTGAGCGAATATGAGATGATGTTATATTGTTTTGAAAAGGTTTAGGCCATCGGACCCCAAAACTTGGCCCGATCCGATGGACCTCGATGGTTTGAAAACATAAAGCGTAAATAAGGGAGTTGAGTGTAGCGGAGGAAGAGTGTGAATACATATATGACGATATGCATTGGTATAAACCACAAATTGATTAAACCGGTCGAGGACTTTGGACTCCTCAACACTTTCCCATCATCGCCATGAGCTCGACTGCGCATTTAAAAACAAACATGCGGGGCTAAGTACAAGAAATTGCACTTAGTGGACTCATGCCGAAAACATTTGATAAGTTTGGATTCTGCGCCGATATCGAGTAAGTCATGAGGGTTTTAGTTAAAAATGCCTTGTGCTTACCAAATCATTCGGTTAAATAAACATAGCTCGGTGAGCATTTTCTTGGTGTGTATGGTCCATATCTCATAGTCACGATACATAATAATAATAAATAATAAGCGTCGAGGAGGCCTCCCATCTACGACGCCGTGACCAACCGTAATCCCGTCTGACCTGCGATCGCTCTCTGCAAGCATATGTTAACACGTAGTTCCAACCTTCACGCCAATCTAGCCGGGCATTTGTCATCCGCACGGGACCCGACATTAAAAGGTTGGGTGCTACCACAACAATTGATATAATAGTTCCAACCATCTCGCAGCCCTACCGGGCATAACAGATAGGATCCGTACACAAGCGAAATATTTTGGCGGTGTAATGCGGTAAAACATTTGATAACGATTGTAGAATCGTCGTAAATAAACTCATTTTGAATAACGATAAAGTCACAATTTTGAAGATAAAAGCCCACTTTTGAGATAAGAAGGAAAGCCCACTGGACTATGGTTCGTTGTAAAGTCCCAGTTCGTTTGTTCGTCAAAATCCGTCATTGCGTTTGCGTCCACACCTTTACTGGCGAGGTTTTAGTCGTCGCTCAAGTCTTCGAGACTTTCGAAAACTAAGATAAACTTGATATTTCATATCGATGTGGTCGAATTCTTAGTGAACTCGATACGTCTTTAACTGCGTATACGATTGACTTGTTCTCGTTCTTGAGATCTTTCAGCGTATAAATCGTTTTCGATATATGGATTTCATTTGTGAAATCCTTTCTTACTAATGGGTATCATACTCAATTAGTATATCTTCACAGCGTCTTGGCGTATTTATAAATGTATAATCGTGCGTTTTGACTTGAAAGTCGGCGAAGTCGACATTCTTCGACAAAGTCGGCGATTTTGACCTTTAATAATAGTAACTTTTACTATTTTGTTTATAAATCGAATTCGATCGATTTGAAAGCGTAAAGTCCTATTGCTCGATTTATCTTGTAAATCGAGGACTTATGATTATTTTGCATTTTTAACAACCCTTTTATAAATAAAAGCGTATTTTGGTATTTTAAAGCGTTATAAAATGAGCGTTAGTCTCAAACATAGCAATCTATGTTTATAAAATTTTGTAAAATTTAAAACTGTCCAGAATACTATTTTAGTAAATTTTCATAAATAAACTGTTTTAAAAGGATTTAAAATCCTTATTAATTATCGATATTTTCGATAATTAGTTTAAAAATACCAAATGACCTTTGAAAATTTTTCTAAATTAATATAGTGTATTATTATACACTATGGTCCAGAATATAATTTATGAAATTCATATAATACTGTTTTCTATTTATTTATATATATACATATATATATATATTCACGGTAATTCACAAAAATAGGAATAATCATCCAAAAATTCCCAAAATTGATATATACTTATTATAACATCCCAACATCAGTATATAATATTCATATAACCCATAGTTCATCATAACTATTTATTTCACAATATGTGACAATATTCACGGTATTAATAGGATAATTACCAAATAAATAGCAAACAATTTCTAAAAATTCTAAATAAATTCCAACATCAATAAACATTATATTATAACATTATAACATCATAAAATCAACCAAACTAATTTAAATCGTCACCATTTGAGCCTTGCAAGCTCTCGGCTTTTTCGATTAAATTTGGTATTTGGTTTTCAAAAATTCCAACAATTATATACTATGTCTATACACTATAGTATATTAATATAACATCATATAATCATCAAGAACTAATTAAATCATCACCATATAAGCTTGCAAGCCTTTCGGTTTATTTGATTTGAATAGTTAATTGATTTCCAAAAATTCTAATTAATTTACACAATGTATAAATAATATATTAAAGCATTAAAACACCATTACATGTTCAAAAATGAAATCATACACTAACCTATACATACCATATGCTCTCGGCCCTCTTGAAATAATTAGCAAATGATTTTCAAAAATTTTAATTAAATCATATAACATATAATCAATACATTAAAGCATTAATATGTCATTATATGATTAAAACAAAAATTATACACCAAGGTATTTTATTCAATAAGCTCACGGTATTTTTAAAATAAATAGCTAGGGTTTTCCAAAAATTTTAATTAACATACCATAGGTTTAAATCATAACATACATCAATATTTCATCATCAAAATGTCCAAGAAATAATCGGTCATCACAATGCATTTTTAATATCTTGAAAATTTATTTTAAAATACTATATGGTTCGAAAGTAATATAAGTATGCTAGATCCATTTCAAAGATTAAATATACAACAACATATGATTATCTAAGCATACATTTCATATATTTCTCAAATAAATCATCAAGAACAACATTCTCATGCTCAAGAACATTTAAAACATGCATAACTATATATATATTATTCGAACACAACAACACATATATATATAAAACAGTTCGAAAATTTCAGAATAAAAGGGGGAGGAAAGTCGAAGCTTGGTCCATGTTTTACCTTTGGATATGGTATTGATTCAAGAAATAATGCTAGGGTATCCAACCTTGGGTGGATGGAGGAGAAGGAATGAAAAGAAGAAGGGAAGAAAAGAGAGGAGAAGCTCTCGAAAATTTCTGGAATGGAGAGGGTGTTCGGCTGTTCCAGATTTTAGAGAGAGGGTGGAGTGTTTTTGGTGTGTTCAAAAATGTGGGAGAAGTAGAATGAATGAATGAAGGTGTGGTTTCCCCATGTATATCTCTCCCTCTCTCTCACTCGGTCACACTCTCACACACTTCACCAATAGGATAAATGCAGGAAATGATGAGAGTGTAGTTATCATTGAGCTAGGTTCAAAAGGGTGTCCATGTATTGGGTAGAAAAAAAAGGTGTACATCATTGTGCATGGGGAAGGGGCGGTAGCATGGGGTAGCTTAGGGGCTGATTTTATTTTTGTTACATGTTAATACTATATATTAATCATAGTATAGTTCATAGATATATAATCTGCCGATAAAATAATTAAATCATCACTTACACAATATTTGAAAATACCGAATGTAAAATGGGAAAATAGGAAATAAAATGTAAATCACACCTATTATTGATACTCATGTAATTTTCGTCCCAAATATACTCATATATATCATAATATATGATTTAGATATTAAATAATAGCATAGGATAAAATTATTATACATTTCATGAATAAAAACCCTAATTTACAAGTTTGGGTTTAATTTTATAAAAATTGAATCCTTGATTTTTATGGTGGAAATCTGATTTAATGCTTAATATTATTCATATATATCATATTATAAAGTTTAGATACCATAGGATAATTTAATGGTATCATTTCATGTGATAAAACCCTTATTTAAAAGATTAGGGTTTTCAAATTACAAATTGAAATTATCGAGTTTAATAACTCAATTATCGATTTTAATAATCATTAATACAGTAATTATATAAAATAATAATAGGAAATTAATTATTATAATTTCCGAGCATTAAACTCATTTTTCAAAACGCGTCTCAGACGTTAACGTTAACGTCTCAAAGCGTTCAAATCGACTCATCTCAAAATGGTCGCGGTGAGTTCATACTTACTAAGTAAATATATTCCATTTAATAAAGGAATTAAGATGGAAGTTAATTCCAAGCTTCTTGCTATTAAATTTTCATGAAAAGCGGCGTTCGACACGCGTTTGGCGTTTAAAAATATTGACGAATCATTTCGTAATATTTCAATCCTTTAATTCACAATCTTAGTGAATTATGAAAGGAATTCGTTATAACGATATCTTATCGAAGTCACAAGATTCGATGTCGTAAAAAGATAATATCTAAAAACCCTAATTACGGGTTTAGAATACCGTAATCGTATATTCGTTTCTTTGGAATATTACATTCCACCCTTACGAAAAATTTCGTCCGAAATTTGTATACCTTTAGAAAAATAAGTCGGGTATTTTTCCTCATTCTTCTTCAAGTTCCCACGCTTCTTCGTGGTGCATCCATCCACAAAGACTTTTACTAACTAATCGACTTGCTCGTAGTTCTTTGAACTTTGTGGTCAAGTATGGCTGCGGGTTCTTCCTTATAGCTCATGTCCGGCTCGAGGATCACGTCGTCTTGATGAATCACGTGCTTTGGGTGCGTGAGCGTATTTTCGTAATTGTGAGGCGTGGAAAACATTATGGACATTCCCTAGGTTTGGCGGAAGAGCCAACCTATAAGCTCTTGGACCTATCCTTTCTAGGATCTCATAAGGTCCTATGTAACGGGTCTAAGCTTTCCTTTCGGGCCAAACGACAATCCCTTTTGATGGAGACTTTAAGAAATACTTTGTCTCATCCTCAAATCGTAGCTCGATCTACGCGTATCGGTGTAAGATTTCTGTCATCTGAGCCTCTTTATCCTCATCCTAATTTGTCGAACAATTTCGATCATTTCACTCACCGCATCGGCCCTATGACTTTTCTCTCACCGACTTCATCCCGAATAAAGTGGTGATCTACACTTTTGCCATGAGGCTTCGTATGGGGCCATGCCGATCGTCATTGATAGCTGTTGTTGTAAGCAAATTCAATCGAGGTAAAATATCTTCCATCTTGCACCTCGATCCAATACTACGGTTCTAAGCATATCTTCTAGCGTTTGGATCGTTCTCTCCGATCCATCGGTTTGTGGGTGGAATCTTTGTCTTGAAGTTTAATCTGCACCGATTCTCTTTGTAAGCTAATCTAGAATCGGATGTGAACTTGGAGTCTCGGTCGGAGGTAATCGATTTTGGCACTCCATGTAGTCGTACAATTTCCTTAACATACAGTGGGCGACTTATCGATCCATAAGTGCTTTGAATAGGTAAAAGTGAGCACTTTTGGTAGCTCTATCCACAATTACCCATATGGTGTGTTTCCTCTTCTTGATTTGGGTAAGCTTGTGAAATCCATCGTTATATCGTCCACTTCCATTCGAGGATTTCCAACGGTTGTAACTTCCCATAGGGTCGTTGGTGTAAAGCCTTCACTTGTTGGCAAACAAGACAATGTCTCTACGGCGAAGCTATGTCTCGTTTCATGCCTTCCCACCAAAATTTTCCTTGTGTCTGAGTACGTCTTAGTACTACACGGGTGGGCGGTGTAGGGTGTATCGTGAGCCTCACTCATGATTTCGTTCGAAGCTCTGCGTCGTCAGGAGCATATCCTACCTTCAAACAATAAGGCGTTATCCGCCTCTTGGAAATTCTTGAATCCTTGGACCTTAATCTTTCTCGGATCTTTTCCAACTTTTCCTCAATCCTCCTTTGTCTCGACAATTCTCTTTCTTAGATCGGAGGTCGGTGTGAGTGTAGCGATCTGACTCACAATTGTCTCGGTGGTTCAACTAGTTCAATCTTCGTCCCGCCAAACTCTTGTGAGTTTTCCTCTTACAAAGAGACATCCTAACTTGGTATGGCTCTTACGACTCAAGCGTCGGCTACCACATTCGCCTCGCCGGGTGATAGTTAATACCACGGTCGTAATCCTTTACTAATTCTAGCCATCTTCTTTGTCTCATGTTCAGATCTCTTTGTTCAAGAAGTACTTCAAACTTTATGATCCGTGAAGATCTCACATCTCACACCGTAGAGATGGTGTCTCCAAATTTTAGGGCATGAACTACAATTGCTAATTCCAAATCGTGGGTTGGGTAGTTCGGTTCGTGGGAGTCCGAGTTGTCGGGATCGTAAGCTATCACTTTTCCTTCTTGCATCAAAACACAACCCAGTCCGGTCTTAGATGCGTCAGTATAGACTACGCACTTTGTCCGCTTCGGGATTGCTAGAAGCTGGTGCCTTCGGTCAATTTTCTTTGAGTATTTGGAAACTCGTCTCGCACTCATCGGTCCAAACGAACTTGATTCCTTTTCGGAGTAGTCGGGTTATTGGCCTTGCAATTTTGGAGAATCCTTGATGAATCTCCTATAATAGCCACTAATCTAGAAACTTCTAATTTCGTCTGCGTTTTGGTGATTTCCATTCTTGCACGGCCTCTACTTTGGTGGATCTACTTTTATGCCTTCACAGACACGATGTGTCCAAGGAACATAACTTCCTTCACCTAAACTCACATTTGCTAAACTTAGCAAAGAGTCTTTCATTTCTCAAGGTTTGTAAAACCGTTCGTAGATGTTCCTATGATCCTCTTCATTTTTCGAGTAAATAAGGATATCATCTATGAAGACCAAAACGAATTTATCCAGAAATGGATGAAATACTGCATTCATGAGGTCCATGAATACGGTGGTGCATTGGTTAATCCGAATGGCATAACTATAAATTCATAGTGGCCATATCGGTTCGAATGCGTCTTAGGTACATCCTCGGATCGTATTTTCGGTGATGGTATCCGGACTTAAGATCAATTTTAGAGAATACACCGCCTCCTGCAATTGATCAAACAGTCATCAATTCGGTAAAGGGTATTTGTTCTTTAGTGTCATCTTATTTAGCTCTCTATAATCGATGCACATCCTCAAAGAACCATCCTTTTTCTTAACAAATAAAGCAGGCGCCCCAAGGTGAAACACTCGGCTAATAAATCCTAGATCCGTAAGCTCTTGGATTTGGATTTTCACTCTTCTAGCTCCTTTGGGGCCATCCTATAGGCGCCTTCGACTTCGGGCTGATCACGGCTCCAAGTCGATGGTAAACTCTAGTTATGCATTGGGAGGTAGTCTGGCGATTTTGAAACACGTCAGGAAATTCTCGGACAACTTCAATGTCTTCTACCCGTGCTTGGGTTTATCTTCATCATTTAAATAAACAAGGAATGCATGGCATCCCTTCGGTTCATCATCCTCCTAGCTTGTAGTGTCGACACTATTGGCACTCTTCTTCCCATCTTGATCCCATGGAAATCGTAGCTTCTTGTCCGGAAAGTGAAACGAAATTTTCCTTTCCTTACAGAGAATCGTGGAGTGATTCTTAGCTAACTTGATCCATTCCGAGGATTATATCTACATCATCCATGGGTATTATGTTTAGGTCGTTAGCCGAACCTTAAGTGATCCTAATGTCGACTCTAGGTTCGAGCAAAAGTGGTAACTGGTCATAATTCCTCCTATAGGCGATGAGATTCTCATATCCCTGGCTTGATCTTTCGGACCTAAGGCCTAGCATTTCTCACGCATGATTTTGCAATAAAAGAATCTGAAGCACCCGATCGAGCAAGATTATAACGGTGGGTTGAGAAGAACTCCCATACCGCCAAGTTTCCTCGGTTCTGTTAGATTCGCCTCTGTCGGGCGTAGGCTCTAGCTTACCGAGGAGGTGACAGGCGCCTGGTCTGGCTGATGTGGCGGTTGTTGCTGGCGGTTCTTGCCGTTCTTTGGCGTTAACGGTGGTGTCGCCTCTCTTTGTTGTTGTGGTGGTGCTGCGCCACCGCCGCTATTGGATTTGTTGTTGTGGCGGTTGCCTTTATTGCATTCTTGGAGTTGTTGTTGAGGTGGGGTGTTTGCCATCGGAGTTCTTTGGGGTTGGGAACCGCTGCTGGGTGGGTCAAGTGGTGATAGCCTCAATGGTGAGCATTTCCGGTTGGTTGGCCTTCCATCCGAGCGTGATATCGCAATTGTTGGCGTAATGCCCGTTTGCCCGCATTTATAACGACTTACCACATTTGCCGTGCACACACCCTTGTGTGTCCTATGGCATCGAGGGCATTGAGGTGTCTCGATCGTTCATGTGGTCCCTTCTTTGGTGGAGCATAACTGCTTCTTCCGCTTTGTCCTCTTCTTGTGGGTTTCCTTGCCACGGCGCTTGTGACTTGCTTCTCCGTAGTTTCCGCGGTTGTTATTTCCGGTTGGGCTCTGATTCCCTTTTCCTCTATCCGATTACCTTTGACCGAGACGCCACCGACTTAATTTCGGTCATGGCCGCTCTATATCTAAAGCTCGTGCGAGAGCTTGATGTAGACGATTCTCCATGGTGGCAAGAGACATGCGTATCTCCATTCTTAGCCACGCTCGAACTTTTCCGACATCTTCAAGTCGGTGTCTACTAGATCCCACAAGATATCTCGACGTATCGCAGAAAGTGCGATCGTGATCGATTCTGGATAATTTTCTTGCTTTAGCGGGAAAATTCGCCTCTTTTCCCCTTATAACTTTTGGGATATACTTTTCATCTGACTCTCTTTGAAATCCTCCCACGAGAATTCCTCCGGTACATGCTCACAGTAAAGTCTTCTTTTCGGCTTCCCACCGTAAGTTGGTCCAACCATTTGGAAAGTAACACACGGACGACCTTTCTTGTGCGTGCATCTTAAGAAGGTAAAGATTCGTTCAATAGCCTCGACCCGTTGTTCGGCTTCCTAAAGGTTGCCTTTCCGTTAAAGGCATGGAGGTTCATCTTAGAAACATTTCTTCGATCCTGCGATCGGGTTGAGGTGGAGGTGGTGGTTGGGGATTGTCTTCCGCTCTTGTTCGGGACTCTACCCTTCCTCTCGGCCTTCCCCGTCCTCGACCTCTGAGTTCGCTCGGATTCCTTCTCGGAGGCATCTGCTATGAAAACAAGTAATCATTAGCACTTATTCTTTTCACGACTCAACATACACCAATGCTATTAGGGCTTTCTTGTAAAACGATTCCAAACAGAAAATCATTCTTAACAAACATAACTTGCATAAAAGCCCTATTAGGGTCATGTGTATATATATCCAAAATTTACGCCATGGCGGGATGTTCAAAATAGCGGGTAAGCGAAGCGTAAATCCCGCCCACACGGCCTAAAAGAGATTTCGAGTTTTAGAACTAAGGTGCAACAAAAGAAAAGAGAAGAGCTAGCACACACTAGACATAACAAAACAAATCCTAATTAAAACGTCGCCTAGTGCCTTCACGAGGTCTTTCCCTATTCGTGTCTTCCTCGTGGTCTTCCTCCTCCTCCGAATCATCTTCGCTGTCCGAAATGTCCATACGGGGTAGTCCCCGGATGGTCCGCTCCATTGCTTTCCACCATCGGTATATCTCGCATGGGATTAAAAGCGGTGGTCGCGTTCGCTCGAGGCTCATAGTCGGGCGAATCGGACCGTAGCATACTCGAGTCGGGTCATAGCACAGGAAGGCATCGATACTCTCATCCGTCTTTGTCAGATGAAAGTGCTCGTGGTGGTATGGCTGGGACCATAGGTGGTGGAGGTGGTGCTTGGTGGACGACGGGGTGTCAGAGCAGTGGGGTGGAAATACCGGCTCTCCCGAGGCTGGGGCGTCGCCTATCCACTCAGACATCCTACCTCGTCCACTCGATGCGGGGTATCTTTGGATCAACCTGTCTCGGAACCTCAAGGTACAGCCACTCTGGCGACTCATCACGCCAAGTGTACTCCCGTGGAGGAGATAGGGTCCCATCGGTGCGGCTCCATGATCTCGTACACGTAAGTCGGGTGACTCACGAACTGGCGGATCCCCAATCAAATCATAACCTCGGGAATGCGATAGATGTAGTCTCCGATACCTCTCGGGCATAACCATCCAGTGTACAAGGGAGTATAGCTAGGAGTCTCTTGATGCCATCGTAGTCGGTTGCGCCATAGGCTCAAGGCCTCCACAACCGAAGGTAGTCATGTAAACTCACCTAGGTCTTCCCGACACATCCAACTTTCCTATAGGTGCGCATCAACTCCTCGGGTGGGGCATGAGGTCCTACCTCCTCCTAGCGATATAGCGCATCTCTCCATCCGCCACGGTAAAGAAAAGAAAACTAACGTAAGCCAACTATCGTCATCTTAAAACAGAAAGGATAGCATAACGAGAAGCAACTAGGCTAGAACTAACAATTCTATAAGGTAGGCATCGTCATAATGTACAGTAAATACCACAACTTACCTTCTTAGTCTTACCCAAACATATACATATAGCTAATGATATCTCAATATACGCTACGAGACCCTTGTCTTATATCAAACACTTAAGCTAGAGTTCAACAGACTCTATCGTATTCTGGGGACAGAATTAGGGATTCTGTTCTTCATAACAAATGAAGATCAGTGCGTTAGGAGTACGTAGGTGCAAACCATGCGTAAATCGGAGTCCTAACGAGGGAGATCTAGCTAAAACAAATCTACTGCGCAGTGCAGGAAATTTGCGCGATTGTGCAAAATATCACTCAAGGTGTATGTCGACGCACACGTCTATCATCTTCGGTTCTTAAGTCGAGGCTGTACATCCTGAAGCCGTAAGTGGCGTCCATGTCGTGATTCGTGTTGCTGGTCACTTGTGTCGAGTGATGATGGAGTGCCGACGTCATTCGACTTAGAGGTTGGGGTCGTCCTCGCCGTCTTCCATCGTCCGTGCTCAAGGGTATCATTACCTTCATTCTTCCTATCGTTCTTTTGTTCGCATAAGGAAAAGAAGTTCGTACTTCTACGTTCTTTCACGATCGTGAGCATGCTCCTTAGAGTCTAAGTTCGTTTCATGATAACATATCATTCATCATAAATAAGATTTTGAAAGTCGAGAGTAAAGTTTTATTTGCAAACTTGGAAGTATGATTTCAAAAGCGATCATGATCAATCCATATACATTTTAAAATGAATTCGTTTGTTTCATGTTGATCGTTCGACTTGATACTACCATACACTTCCATCTCAATACTTGAGCAATCGTATTGGCTCATTTCAGAAATTTTGGAAAAATTTCTTTCTCGACTCAAAAATTTTCAAAATAATAAAATTTCTCAAAAGTTCCTCTAACTTGCTCATCATGCGAGAAGTTTTCCATTTCATGAGTTTGAGAAAGAAATGCGATTACCTTTTTTTCGGTTGAGCTCGATGTGATGGAGTGTTGAGAGAGTCGATGGGTTTCTAGAAGTCCGATGACTCGATCTAGACTTAGAATAAAGGTCTTGGGTTTCAAAGAGCAAAAGCGCTACGATACCACTGTCACGACCCATTCCGGACCAACCCGTTTGGAGGCGACTAGTACTAGGAGTAGTACTTTAGGGTTACATGAATAAAATAGAAGCGTAACAATAAGCTAACATGCTTGAGCAGAATATGAGATGATGTTATATTGTTTTGAAAAGGTTTAGCCATCGGACCCCAAAACTTGGCCCGATCCGATGGACCTCGATGGTTTGAAAACATAAAGCGTAAATAAGGGAGTTGAGTGTAGCGATGGAAAGTGTGTGAATACATATATGACGATATGCATTGAGGTATAAACCACAAATTGATTAAACGGTCGAGGACCTGGACTCCTCAACACTTTCCCATCATCACCATCGAGCTCAACTCGCACATTTAAAACAAACATGCGGGGCTAAGTACAAGAAATTGCACTTAGTGGACTCATGCCGAAAACATTTGATAAGTTTGGATTACCGCCAATATCGAGTAAGTCACGAGGGTTTAGTTAAAATGCCTTGTGCTTACCAAATCATTCGGTTCGTAAACATAGCTCGTGAGCATTTTCTTGGTGTGTATGGTCCATATCTCATAGTCACAATACATAATAATAATAAATAATAAGCGTCGAGAGGAGGCCCATCTACGACGCCGTGACCGGCCGTAATCCCGCACAAAGATCGCTCTCTGCAAGCATATGTTAACACAGCAGTAGTTCCAACCTTCACGCCAATCCTAGCGGGCATTTGTCATCCCACGGGACCCGACATTAAAAGGTTGGGTGCTACCACAACAATTGATATAATAGTTCCAACCATCTCGCATGACCTACCCGGCATAACAGATAGGATCCATACACAAAGCGAAATATTTTGGCGGTGTAATGGTAAAACATTTGATAACAGTTGTAGAATCGTACTGTAAATAAACTCATTTTTGAATAACAGTAAAGTCACAATTTTGAAGATAAAAAGCCCACTTTTGAGATAAGAAGGAAAGCCCACCGGACTATGGTTCGTTGTAAAGTCCAGTTCGTTTGTTCGTCAAAATCCCGTCATTGCGTTTGCGCCCACACCTTTACGAAAAGCGAGGTTTTAGACGTCGCTCAAGTCTTCGAGACTTTCGAAAACTAAGATAAACTTCGATATTTCATATCGATGTAGATCGAATTCCTTAGTGAACTCAATCGTCTTTAACACGTATACGATTGACTTGTTCTCGATTCTTGAGATCTTTCAGCGTATAAATCGTTTTTCGATATATGGATTTCATTTGTGAAATCCTTTCTTACTAATGGGTATCATACTCAATTAGTATATCTTACGCAGCATCTTGACGTATTTATAAATGTATAATCGTACGTTTTGACTTGAAAGTCAACGAAGTCAACATTGCTCAACAAAGTCAACGATTTTGACCTTTAATAATAGTAACTTCTTACTATTTTGTTTATAAATCGAATTCGATCGATTTGAAAACGTAAAGTCCTATTGCTCGATTTATCTTGTAAATCAAGGACTTATGATTATTTTCGCATTTTTAACAACCCTTTTATAAATAAAAGCGTATTTTGGTAATTTAAAACGTTATAAAATGAACGTTCGTCTCAAACATAGCAATCTATGTTTATAAAATTTTGTAAAATTTAAAAACTGTCCAGAATACTATTTTAGTAAATTTTCATAAATAAACTGTTTTAAAAAGGATTTAAAATCCTTATTAATTATCGATATTTTCGATAATTAGTTTAAAAATACCAAATGACCTTTGAAAATTTTTCTAAATTAATATAGTGTATTATTATACACTATGGTCCAGAATATGAATTTATGAAATTCATATAATACTGTTTTCTATTTATTTATATATATACATATATATATATATTCACGGTAATTCACAAAAATAGGAATAATCATCCAAAAATTCCCAAAATTGATATATACTTATTATAACATCCCAACATCAGTATATAATATTCATATAACCCATAGTTCATCATAACTATTTATTTCACAATATGTGACAATATTCACGGTATTAATAGGATAATTACCAAATAAATAGCAAACAATTTCTAAAAATTCTAAATAAATTCCAACATCAATAAACATTATATTATAACATTATAACATCATAAAATCAACCAAACTAATTTAAATCGTCACCATTTGAGCCTTGCAAGCTCTCGGCTTTTCGATTAAATTTGGTATTTGGTTTTCAAAATTCCAACAATTATATACTATGTCTATACACTATAGTATATTAATATAACATCATATAATCATCAAGAACTAATTAAATCATCACCATATAAGCTTGCAAGCCTTTCGGTTTATTTGATTTGAATAGTTAATTGATTTCAAAAATTCTAATTAATTTACACAATGTATAAATAATATATTAAAGCATTAAAACACCATTACATGTTCAAAATGAAATCATACACTAACCTATACATACCATATGCTCTCGGCCTCTTGAAATAATTAGCAAATGATTTTCAAAATTTTAATTAAATCATATAACATATAATCAATACATTAAAGCATTAATATGTCATTATATGATTAAAACAAAAATTATACACCAAGGTATTTTATTCGATAAGCTCACGGTATTTTTAAAATAAATAGCTAGGGTTTTCCAAAAATTTTAATTAACATACCATAGGTTTAAATCATAACATACATCAATATTTCATCATCAAAATGTCCAAGAAATAATCGGTCATCACAATGCATTTTTAATATCTTGAAAATTTATTTTAAAATACTATATGGTTCGAAAGTAATATAAGTATGCTAGATCCATTTCAAAGATTAAATATACAACAACATATGATTATCTAAGCATACATTTCATATATTTCTCAAATAAATCATCAAGAACAACATTCTCATGCTCAAGAACATTTAAAACATGCATAACTATATATATATTATTCGAACACAACAACACATATATATATAAAACAGTTCGAAAATTTCAGAATAAAAGGGGGAGGAAAGTCGAAGCTTGGTCCATGTTTTACCTTTGGATATGGTATTGATTCAAGAAATAATGCTGGGTATCCAACCTTGGGTGGATGGAGAGAAGGAATGAAAAGAAGAAGGGAAGAAAAGAGAGAAGCTCTCGAAAATTTACGGAATGGAGAGGTGTTCGGCTGTTCAGTTTTAGAGAGGGTGGAGTGTTTTGGTGTGTTCAAAATGTGGGAGAAGTAGAATGAATGAATGAAGGTGTGGTTTCCATGTATATCTCTCTCTCTCTCACTCGGTCACACTCTCACACACTTCACCAATAGGATAAATGCAGGAAATGATGAGAGTGTAGTTATCATTGAGCTAGGTTCAAAAGGGTGTCCATGTATTGGGTAGAAAAAAAAGGTGTACATCATTGTGCATGGGGAAGGGGCCGGCGCATGGGGGTAGGCTTAGGGGCTGATTTTATTTTTGTTACATGTTAATACTATATATTAATCATAGTATAGTTCATAGATATATAATACAAGCCAATAAAATAATTAAATCATCACTTACACAATATTTCGAAAATACCGAATGTAAAATGGGAAAATAGGAAATAAAATGTAAATCACACCTATTATTGATACTCATGTAATTTTCGTCCCAAATATACTCATATATATCATAATATATGATTTAGATATTAAATAATAGCATAGGATAAAATTATTATACATTTCATGAATAAAAACCCTAATTTCGCAAGTTTGGGTTTAATTTTTATAAAAATTGAATCCTTCGATTTTTATGGCTGGAAATCTGATTTAATGCTTAATATTATTCATATATATCATATTATAAAGTTTAGATACCATAGGATAATTTAATGGTATCATTTCATGTGATAAAACCCTTATTTAAAGATTAGGGTTTTCGAAATTACAAATTGAAATTATCGAGTTTAATAACTCAATTATCGATTTTAATAATCATTAATACAGTAATTATATAAAATAATAATAGGAAATTAATTATTATAATTTCCCGAGCATTAAACTCATTTTTCAAAACGTCTCTAGACGTTAACGTTCAAAACGTCTCAAAACGTTCGAAATCGACTCATCTCAAAATGGTCGCAGTAAGTTCATACTTACTAAGTAAATATATTCCATTTAATAAAGGAATTAAGATGGAAGTTAATTCCAAGCTTCACTGCTAATAAATTTTCATGAAAAGCTGACGTTCGATACGCGTTTGACGTTTAAAAATATTGACGAATCATTTCGTAATATTTCAATCCTTTAATTCACAATCCTTAGTGAATTATGAAAAGGAATTCGTTATAACGATATCTTATCGAAGTCACAAGATTCGATGTCGTAAAAAGATAATATACGGCAAAACCCTAATTACGGGTTTAGAATACCGTAATCGTATATTCGTTTCTTTGGAATATTACATTCCTTTCCTCATATCATTTCCATTAACGCCGTAGAAGGAGACCTCCTTCTACGTCGCTGTGACCGGCCGTGCATTGTCCTTACAGCCCCCGCAGTCACCATTAAGTGTACACGTTAATCCTAGTCAGGTATAAGTCTTCTGGCACAGGATCCAAATTCAATTTCATTCATAAGTTGGTAGCGAACCAACACATCCATCAACATTCATGGATAGGATACATACATAAAACATAAATATTTTGGGCAGGTAATTAAATAAATCATTTCATTATCATTTCTTGCTAATAAGCATCATAAATAAATCATTTGGTAAGTATTTTATTTTTTGAGTATAGTAAAGCCCACCTGGACGTAGAGCCGGCAAAATGAGCCCGACCCAAAAAGCTCGCCCGAGGTACCCGAGGTTTGGGCTTCAAAATTAAAGGCCCGAAAAAAATCGGACCTAAAAAGCCCGCCCGAAAAAACCCCCGGGGTTTTGGGCTAAAAAAGCCCGCCCGATTTTTATTAAATATATATATTTATAATATTATTTAATATACATATCTATATTTTTTTAATAATATTAATTATATTTTATAGTAACAATTTTCTTACTAATTCACATACTGGTCAGAAAAATAAATTCTGAAAAAAATAATAACCTCATAAATCATTCAAAAATAATTCCTAAGAGAAATTATCTCCAAAAATATATACATTGATGATTAATGATCTTATAGTATGTAAAATCTATTTTGAATCATTGATCTTAAATATATACAGTATAAGTAATTTATTTTATTCTATTATTTTATGAGTATAAGTCGGATTGACGTTTAATAATATCATTTATCTTTGATTCGTAATTATTAATTTTTTCTCCTTAAATTAAAGAATTAAAATCATATTGTATTACAATATCATCGCATGAATACATAAATAGGTCAATATATACAAGAAGCATTATCATAAGAATAAGTAAGCTCAAAATATTCTCATCACCGATTCTTTATTTAAGTTAAGGAGTTATGAGATCTTAATTAAATAATTATTTTTTTTAATTTAAAATATTAATTTTATATATTAAAAATTAAAAATATCTAAAAAGCTCGCTGGTCCAAAGCCATAGGGGTTGGTTTGGGCTTCATATTTTAGGCAGAAAATTTACGGCCCCTACTAAAATTTAAAAGCCGACGAGCCGGGGTTGGGCCGCCCGACATTGCCACCTCCACACGGACGGTAGATCGTCTTAACTCGATTTCCTTCTACGCCTTTACGTAAAAACTATTTCAGTACGTTGGTCACGTTTTTCGAGAACATCAAAGTTTAATAAACTTTGATAACTTATAAAGTAATAACTCGAATCCCTTAACTAATTTTAATAAGTCGTTTCAACGCGTATCTTAACTAAATATTTCTCGTACTTCGATAGAGACGTAATATGATCTACGATCTTATATTAACCATTTAGGTTAAACGTTGAACGTGTACTAATGTCTTTTGATAAAAATGATTTCAATTATGAAATCATTTCTCACAAATGAGATATTCTTAAAAATTTTAATACGTTTTACAAGTATTAGTGTATTTATTCAACGTATTTCATACGTTCAATCTTAAGTCAACATTTTGACATTTCTTAACACATTTTATAACCAATTTCTATATAAATCGATTTTCAATCGATTTCTTTTCATAAAACCCTAATTCTCGATTTTTCACGCTAATCAATAAACTTGATTAATATTTTCCTTTAATATGAATTAACTTACACATAATACATTATTTTTCATTTTCAACGTTATTTAATATAACGTTTCATCGTAAACATAGTATACTATGTTTATAAAATCCCATAAATTCTTAATTAATCTAAAATATATTCTAATCATATAATGTATTATTTTTCTTGATAAAAAGATTTAAAAACCCTTAATACATCAATTCACAACTCACGTTTTTTTTGTGAATAAAATTCTTAAACATTTCCAAAAGTTCCTCTAAATTCATATAGTACTCTATATTATCATAGGATCATTAATATGTATTAACATTAGCTATAGAAAATTTGGGCATCACCTATCCCATTCTTAAAGCAAATGCTCTTGATCATTAATACATCATAATAGCTAATAAAATTACACAAGGCCTAAACATCATTCTATATCATTAATACATCATAATATTTATCAATATCAACTCACATACCATGTATCCACTCTATATAGTTCTCGAATTTTTTTTGAATATATGAACTTATAATTTCCAAAATTTCCAATAAATTCACATATCACTAAATCAATGCTCTTGATCAATATTATGCTATAATATCACTTAAATAAAATTTGTACATCAACATATGAATTTCATTATTTTCGGTCATTTTCAAAACAATAGTATATGATTTTTAAAAATTCCCAAATAATCACAATGAGTTCCTTTGCCAATATATAACATTAATCCATCATCAAAACAAATCCTAGAATTTTTGGTCATCACAACATAATTTATAAAATGCTTAGCTTCCAAATAAATCACCAATATGAAACATATAAATCTTGCTCAACATTATTAATGAACAATAAAACATGCTAGCATAATTTTTTCTATTTTTCTTATTAAAAATCATAAGCTTATAATTTAAAATCGAACCATTAGAAATTGAAATTTTTAACGTATAATCGAAGCTCGTTCGATTCCTAACCTCTTTAACGGTGTCGATTTGTTGTGAAAGGATTTAGTGTCAAGGGATTTGGGGAAGAACAAGATGAACTCTCAAGGTTTTTCTTTTCAAAAGCTCTCGGCAATTTGGTTTAGGAAAGAGAAGATGGTGTTTGATGTAATCCTATTACTAAATACTAAAGCAAATGAATTAAAAAGACTTAACATGTTTCCCTACCATTCTCGGTCAAGACACACAATTGAAAGCAAAATTTTTATCTAGCTTTATGACTCATCACCTTTAATATGTCATCAAAGTAAATACCTCTTACACATTTTGAACAACACAAAAATGAAATCCTACTTTTGATTCACAAGTGCCGTCGGCACTCTCTATCTTAAGCACAAAGGAGAGTTATTAAATTTGTCTTATACATGATACATAATAGTTACACATTACCAAATGTAATAATACATCATCAAATAAGAGTTGTATCAAATCTTCTCACCTATTCCTAGTCAATGTATACGGCTCTCTAACTATACACAAAGCCTCCACTTGATCATCTTAGTTAATGGCCTAGATAAGTGTGTAATTATATCACACTAATGTACAACATGTTGGAGATCACAAATTTTGAACTTTAATTCATATATGTACACGGCATTTTCATACTTAAGTGTTATGCTATAAGTAGTTATATATCATAATATATGTCTTAGATGATAAATTATATCATAGGAAAAATAATAAAATGATTCATGGGTGAAAACCCTAATTTTTGATTTTAGGGTTTTCGAAAATTACAACTTTTATCCCATAATTATTTCTTAATTCTCTAGCATTTTTTTAATGCTAAATAATACTCTAATTACATAAAATAATCATAGGAATTTAAATATTATAATTCCTTGATCATTAAACTCATTTTTCTAATCGTCTCAAAACGTTGACGTTCAAAACGTCTCAAAACGTTGACGTTCAAAACGTCTCAAAACGTTCATAATCGACCCATCTCAAAATGGTCGTAATAAAGTCGTAATCACTTTATTAAATCATTCCATTTATAAGGAATTTAATTCTAAGCTTCGACACTTAGAAAATTTTACGAAATTTTAACTATCGATATTCAATCGACGTTAAAATATTACTGCCGAAATACTTTATATAATTATGTTCCTTAATTCACAATCATTAGTGAATATGATATAGGAATTCATTGCCTCATAAATAATCGAAATCATTATTCGATAATTTATTAATTCAATTATCAAGATAAAACCCTAATTTACGAAATTTAATTAACGTAATTAGGCCTTTTATTATTCGGGATATTACAGAACTGCATTTTGAATGCGAAAATAAAGTTCCTTAAAATTTCTCCATCGAGAGAAATTATAAAGTTTAAAGTACAAGGAATGTTGAGATCACGAGATCCTAGAAATAATAGGCCCAGTAGCCTATAGATTGGCTTTCCACCAAATTTGGTGAATGTACAAAATCTTTCCACGTGTCACAGTTAAAGAAATACGAATATGACCCAATCATGTAATCCATCATAATGACGTGATCCTTAACTCAAATATGAATTGCGACGAAAAATCTAGTACTATTTTGATCGTAAGATTCAACGATTGAGAATCAAGTTTGGGTCTTTAATGAAAGTCCAATGGAGAAACCATGGACAAAAGAAAATCACGTGGAAAATTGAAGATGTTATGATGCAAAGATACCCCATACTTTTTGAGTTATGCAAGGGGGATGGAATGTAATACCCCGAAGTTTTAAAGCTTAATTACGATAATAAAAATCGTAAATTAGGGTTTCGTCTCGATATTCGAAATAATAAATCATCAAAGCTTGATTTCGATTATTTATGATATAATGAATTCTTATATCATATTCACTAATGATTAGTGAATCAAGGAATATAGTTATATTATTCTTTCGGTAGTAATATTTTAACGTCGATTGAATATCGATAGTTAATATTACGTTATATTTTTTTCTAAGTGACGATGCTTAGAATTAAATTTCATTATGGATGAAATGAACTAATAAAGTGATTACGAATTTATTATGAACATTTTGAGACGATTCGATTGTTAACGTTTTAAGACGTTTTGAACGTCAACGTTTAGAGACGAATCGAAAACTGAGTTTAATGATCAAGGAATTATAATATTTAAATTTCTATGATTATTTTATGTAAAAAGAGCATTATTTATCATCAAAATAATGCTAGAGAATTAAGGATTAATTATTGAATAAATTGTACAATTTTCGAAAAACCTAATTTCAAAATTAGGGTTTTTGGCACATGAAATCATTTTAATGATTTTTCCTATAATTTAATTTATCATCTAAGACATGTATTGTGCTATATAACTATTAATAGCATGAAATAAAATGTGTACCAAAAACATTATGAAAGTGCCGTGAGTTTTGTGTTGTGGGATCAAATGAATTGTAAAATTTCTATCTTTATGCCATGCTAAGTTATAAATGTGTAGTAGGATATTTTTTACACTAGAAACAAGGAAATTAATTAAAGGAATCAAGTTGGGATGAAATGGCTTGTGTAAGAGCCGTGAATGTGGACCAAATGAAGAAAGAAGAAAAGTTTGGACTCTTGGATTGGATGGCTACATATGGTAATGTGTAGGATATTATTTTGGTATAAGACAAAATAAAAAATTCATCCTCATTTGTGAATCAAGTTGAGTGTATTAATCATTTTATTCATTTAGTTTATTTATTAAATGATAAGTGATGACGAATTTAATTATTATGTGAAGGAAAAAGGTAGAAGATTTTGTTCCTTTAATTAGTTGATTGTGATGGTTAATTACTATGGCAAAGAGTGATGTATTAAAGCAATTATCGAGTGACTCATTCATCGTCCCAAAATATTGTCGACCTATGCAATCTTGTTCGCTCTTGTGTGTGGACCGACATAAATATGGTTGATGAATAAGTCCCACATCGCCAACGGAGGTGTGTGGATTCCCACATTTGGTATCTTCATAGGCGTGAGCTTTTAGAGAAAAGAAAGTGAGTGTTCTCCAATTTAAATCCCAAACCTTGATACTTTGATAAAAATCCTTGCACCAAAAATCGTTTTATTCTCTTCATTAGCTCTTGAAGGTTAAAGGTTAGGAATCGAACGAGCTTTATATATACGTTAAAATTTAGGATTTCCAACCGTTCGATTTTAATATATATGCTTATGTTATTAATGCTACAAATATGATGAATTATGTTATCATGTTTAGTGATTTGTTAATTATGTTTATTAAGTTAAAGATGAACATATGTATTGTTTAATTAAAAGCTAAGCATGTTATAAATTTTATAGTTATGATCGAAAATTTTTAGGGTTAAAGTGTTGATGGATTAATGATATATGATAGTAATGGAACTCATTGTGATTTATTAGGAATTTTTAGAAATCATATGCAATACATATGAAATTACCAAAAATAATTGAGAAATAATATGTTAATGTATGATTAATGTTTAAGTGATATTATAGCTTATTATTGATGTAGAGCATTGATTAAGTGCTATGTGAATTTATTAGATTTTTAGCAAATGTATGTTCATATGTATTGAAAAATTTCGAGAGGTATAAGGTTGGTACATTGATGTGTGAGTTGAAATTGTTGGATATTATGATATATTAATGATATAGGACGATGATTAGGTATTGTGAGAATTTATAAGGATTTTAGAAAAATGTTTGCTATATATATGTTGAAATGGCCGAGAGCCATATGGTGTAGGAAGTTGATGTTCAATTTTTCTATAGCTAATATTAATACATATTAATGATCCTATGATAATATAGTGTATTATGTGAATTTATAAGAATTTTTGGAAGAGTTTTGTGAATTAAAGTTATAAGGGCCGAAAGCTTAAGTATGAGGATTAAGAGTTTTAAATTCATTTATTCAAGAAAAATTACATATTATATCCTTATAATATATGTTAGACTTATTGAGAATTTATGGGATTTTAGAAACATAGTATACTATGTTTACGACGAAACGTTATGTTAAATAACGTTAGATGTGAAAAATAATATGTAAGGTACAAGTTAGATCATACTTGAATAAAGTATTGATCATGTTTATTGATTAACGTGAAAAATCAAGATTTATGGTTATATGATAAGAAATCGATTGAAAATCGATTTAAATGAAAATTGGTTATCAAGTATGTAAATAATTCGAATATATATTAATAAAAGTAAAAAACGTTGACTTAATATTAAACGTATGAAATACGTTAGTATGTGATCAATGTTATGACATACGTTGAATAAATACACTAATACGTGTAAAACGTATTAAATTTATAAGAATATCTCTTTTGTGAAAAACGATTTCATAATTGAAATCATTTTATCGAAAGACGTTAGTATGAGTTCGACGTTTAACCTAAATGGTTAATATGAGACCGTAGATTATATTACGTCTCTATCGAAGTACGAGGAGTTATTCGCTAAGATATGCGATGAAACGGCGCACTAATTTAATTAAAGGGTACGAAGTATTATTATAGAAAGTTATCAAAGTTTGTTAGACTTTGACATTCTCGAAAAACGTGACCGACGTACTAAATTAGCTTCTTACGTAAAGGTGGGACGCGGATGTGATCGTTGGCGTAGAAAGAAATTGTTTAAAGAAAAGCCTACAGTTCAGGTGGGCTTTACTATACTCAAAAAGATAAAATGCTTATCAAATGATTTATTTACGATGCTTATTTGCAAGAAATGATGATGAAATGATTTATTTAATTATCTACCCAAATGTTTATGTTTTATGTATATATCATATCCATGAACGAATTATGAATGTTGTTGGGTAGCTCCCAACTTATGAGATGTTTGAATTCGTATCATTGTTAGTACCCGCAATGATGATTGAGAATTCGTATCCTGTGCCGGAGTGGCAAGGATTTTTGTGCACTATTGGTGACTGTGTGTTGAAAGGGTTCTCGGCCGGTCACGGCGTCCATGGAAGGAGACCTCCTTCTACGGCGCGAGATGAGTTTATGAGATGTTATATGAGAAATGAAAGGAAATTGATACGGATCATACATACAAGGAAAATGCTTGGCCAAGCGATGATTTATGAAAATGATGAAATATTTTAGTAAGCACAAGACCTTTCAAATAAAACCCTTGTGTCTTACCATGATGGGGCAGTGTAATTTAAAGATGATAAAATGTTTTGGCATGAGTCCACTGAGTGCATTCTTGTACTCAGCTCTGCATGTTTGTTTTTAAATGTGCAGGTTGAGCAGATGATGGATGGAGGTGTGTTGAGCAGTCGGAACCCCTTTTGATAATGATATGTTAGAAACCTTGATTACACATCGTCATATGTGTATTCACATGCTTTTCCACTGCGATAGAACACTAAGTTCATGTTTTGATGTTGACAGTTTAATACCTTAAGATCATTTGAATTCTTGTGTTAAGGATCTGTAGGTCTCTTTCCATATGTAAATTATGTGTGTCTTGTATTTAATGGTTGAAGCTTCTTAGTTTGCTTGAATTATGTCTCACAAGTTTATGATAAACGGTCTTTCATGTTCCTTGATTACTGTTCCAACTATTAGTCCTCGTTAATCCGTCCTTAGGATTGGAGGTCATTACAAAATCTTGGACCTTTTGGAGTTAGCAATGTCATCGAATGCTACTGAAAGCAGTTAGAAGAGCCGTGGAATTGATGGATTATGGTCTTGATCCATTAGTTCTAATTTCTCGCTTGGTAAAACTTATTGTGGATATTATTCTGGGACCTACTCGAATCTCGATGCAAAGCATAACTATCTCATTCTTTGGTGGGAGAACTTGTAAGTTCATCTCTTTACTCTGTTTAGCATGCGTTCACTCGGTCTTTTCTCTCGAAAAGATACGGATAAGTCCAGTTTTCTTTTGGTAGCGGTGCGCTACAATTTGCCTATCTTTCGCATTATACTACCCATAAAGATTATTTCCATCTTTAATTTGGGCTTGCAAAATAATTATTTTCATTCGCGTACATACATGGAAGTTTTCATGCTAAATGACCTTGATTTTTAAGTTTTCCTAAACAAAATGAGATTTATTGTTATCAATTGAATATCCCATTGGGCTGTGTTTTGATGCTGGCATTGTTATCTAATCCTAGTTATGATTTTTTTAAGGTACAAAAAGCTACTGTTGGCGAAAATGCTTGAGTGCACCATATGCTTACCCTAGCATATTAGGGTGAACTATGATTTAACTAAGAGGTGGGCGCCCGCACAGGAGACCACCCTAATTAATTAATTAGTTAATCAATCTTAATTAAATAGTTAATTAATCTTAATTAATTAATTAAATTAATTCTAATTAAAATTAATTAATTTAATAAATTTTAATTGTAAATTAATAAATATAATTTTAAATTAATATATCTTAATTTTAAATTAATAAACTCTAATTTTGAATAATAAAGCCTAATTATGAATTAATAAACCCTAATTTTGAATTAATAAACCCTATTTGGAATTAATAAACCATAATTTTGAATAATAAATCCTAATTTTGAATTAATAAACCCTAATTGAAAATAATAAACCCTAATTTTGAATAATAAACTCTAATTTTGAATAATATACCATAATTATGAATTAATTAACCCTAACTTTGAATTAATAAACCCTAATTGTTAATTAATAAACCCTAATTATGAATTAATAAATCATAATGAATTAATAAATTATAATTAAAAATCTAATTATCCTTAATTGCTATATTTAATATAAGTTTTTGTCATAAAACAAAAGACATAATATTAAATAATAAAATATTAAAAAAAAAAACAAAGTGTGCGCGCACCACACGGTCGTGCGTACACAAGTTTTTGCCTTTAACTAATACCCAACTTTGGGTTTTTATTTAAATCATAATTCACCCTGATACCCAACGTTGGGTTTTTATTTAAATCTTGATTTAACTTCAACCCAACGTTGTCATGTGCGTATTTTCTTTCTTTCTTCTAATGTGAGAATTGTGTGTTTTGCTTTCTCCCGTCTGTTGCTATGCTAATTTGTGTGTCTTTTGATGTGTGAATTATTTGTACTCATTTTATTGTTTATTTATTTGTTTGTTTTTGTATTTTATTTATTATTTTTTTGCCACATCAGTTTTAATTTGTCCAGAAAAAAATCATGGTAAAATTACTACAGTTAATAAGTTCGTGTATTTATATACTCTTTTTAAAGTTCGTGTGCAAAACCAAAATCACATCAAAGTTCTGTATTTATATGCCAATATCCCTTGTATATTTGTGGATTTGTATTTGCATTGTGATCAAGTGCTTGACTATCATTTATTTGTTGTGGTTGTTAATTTATATGTTTATGGTTGTATTGTATTTCATTCCATGATAGAAAATGATAAGGTCTAAAAAAATCTTGTAATTATTCAGAGGTCAACGCTAGTCTTCCTATTCCCGGAGCCAACTCAATTTGATGTAAATTTCTAAACTAACATATATCAGACATCTTTTTGGCATATGTATTTTTAGGGATGTATTAGTAAATATGCATTAACTCATGACTATATAATATTGCAAACCAAACATGTTTTCAATTGTATAAAAATAAACATTTCAACCAAACAATTTTTCTTTCATCAAGATTCAATCTTGGCTTATCTCATATTATATCTCACTACTATATTGTCTAAGAAACCGAACACCACCTTAGAGTATGATATATATATATATATATATATATATAGAGAGAGAGAGAGAGAGAGAGAGATTATCATGTAAACACTCTTTGTAGTGTAAATATGAGGACACATATCAATCCTTGAAAATCAATATGGACGCTTCAGATTCAATGCATAAATTAGAACACAAATGCACAATTATATGCACAAATGTGCATATAACTAATTCAGATGTACACTTAAAAATAACCATTAGATTTTTAAATCTAATGGACATGATTTGTTCTCATTTATGTATATTAAGGATTATATGTACATGAATCAATTATTATTATTATTATTATTATTATTATTATTATTATTATTATTATTATTATTATTATTATTATTATTATTATATACTCACATTATTGTGCAAAATACAAAATTATTTTTAAAGTGACCAGAATTAAATTATTTTTATGGAGAAATCATTCCTTGGTGTCTATAAGAAATATAGTTTTTAGGCTAACTGATCTATGACAATTTAAGCAAACATTCAATTTTTCAATCATATATATATGTTATATTATCAATTATTATATATATATATGGAAGAGTTATTAATGGCTAAATACATGAACTTTAGGCTCATTTTTGTTTTTTCCACGAACTTTAAAAATTGTCAACAAATACACGAATTTAACATTATTGTAATTTTTTCCATAAATTGAGTGACGGTCAAAATTAAAATTGACATGGCAGTCGACGTGATGTCATTTCATTAAAACGAAGAGCTTCCCTGGCAGCTCCTTCTCTGTCTGTCCATTCACTAAAAACTCCAAATCCATTGTCGCCACCTTCATCACCGAATTCCAATTGGAAAATTGTGGAGGTGGCAAAGGAGTTGCCGATGTAAACATCAATTTCTAGAGAAATCGAGAAAGGGTGCTCGCAGGCGATTGTGGAATGAGATCGTAAGTTGGGGTTAGAGAAAGAGAGATGTATGAGGGGCGGTGTCAGGTGGGGGTTGGAGAGAGAGTGAGAGAGAGAGACGATGTCGTTTTGAAAAAGTGGCGTCATGTCGAACATCATGTCAATTTTAATTTTGATGAATCTGTGAAAAAATTTACAATAATGTTAAATTTGTGTACTTATTGATAATTTTTAAAGTTCGTGAAAAAACAATATGAACATAAAGATCATGTGCATCAATAATCCTTTTTAAATTTATATTGTATAAGTAAAACGATGTCGTTTTGAAGTGTCATATCGACGGTCATATCAACTTAATTTTGACCGTCATTTAATTTTTGGAAAAAAATTCAATAATATTAAGTTCATGTATTTATTGACAATTTTTTAAAATTTATGAAAAAAAATCAAAATTGATTCAAAGTTCATGTATTTAGGTGTCAATAACCCCATATAAAATATCGAATGTCTATAATATAACAAGTCATTTATCAATGTCCATTTTTTTAAAAGGTCCAACAAATGATTATTTACATTGTAAATGTCTAATATATCACAGAGTATAATTATTGGCAATAAAGCATTAATATAAATCTAAAGTTTAAGAACAAATAAATAACAAAAATAGATTATGCCTTCTAGAGAAATGAGAAAATCTCAATGAGTGACACCAAATAAACTTCCAACCATACACAATTACACATTTAGCAAATATCCCAATAAAATCATGATTAATTGATTATATCTCAAGTGTCATCTCTTCCACTTTACTGCTTCTCTGCAGAAAATTTTGTTCTTGTTATTCGACCTTCTTCTTTCGCACTACATCGGCCTTATTTGTGCCACAACATTTGTTTGCTTGGATGATTTAGTAATTGGCTTTTCCTTTTCCTTTCAGAACAACTTCCCCAACGTACTGGATCTTTGACAAAATCAAATCGCACACACTTTGGTACTTTTTAATTTAGTTCTAAATTTCACTCTTTCTAAAATGAAAGAAAAAATAGGAAAAGAAAGTCTCAAATTAAAACAAAGTGAACTTGTTGGATCTGACATGTTGAGACTGATACGTAACAATAATTCAAAATCTCTCACTGCGATCACGAACTCGAAATAATTGTCTTCGTGCAACTCTGTTTAATCTTCTACCTCTCTACACAAAACTCAGATTATTGTGCAATTGTAATTGATGCATTGTGCGCGCATATATATATATATAAAAGGGGATGAATCATGTAAAAATGTAAATATTGGTAAGAAATAAGAATACAACATACAACGTATAAAGTTGTTATACTAAATATATAAATTTGTTACATCAAATTCAACATATAAAGTGTAGCACTGAATATAAAGTCGTTGCACCGAGTTTGGTGCAATAAATTTATACATTTGTGCAACAACTTTATACGTTGAATGTCATTTTATTTCTTACAAATATTTGTATTCTTATTTCTTACCAGTATTTATCTATATAATACTCTTTATCTCGTTCTAAGTGACTCGTTTTTTTTATTATCCCACTCTAAGGGCTCATTGAGACAAAAGTATTTATCTATAGTATATAAAAGCGACTATGATTGCCGAAAATAGTAATTCAATTATTCCTCTTAACTTACTTTTTCCGTTTCTGGATATTAGTATTAGGTCAGATACGAACCGAGCCGAGTCGAACATCGCCAAGCTCGAGCTCGGCTCGCTTAAATTTTAGTGACTCGAGTTTTTTTATTATCCGAGCTCTAGCTCGCTCGTTATAAAATATTTTGACTCTGCTTAGCTCGAAATTGGGCTCATGCCATAACTACTGCTTATGAAATTCGGTTTGATAATGTGTTATTCGAGCTCGAGTTCGAGATCGACTCATCTTAAAACACTATATTATCATAATTCACTATATGATTCCATTAATTCAAATGATGCATAGTCTACATAATCAAACAACAATTACAATAAGAAGTTTAACGAGATTAATTACCAAATGAAATTTTCACAACTAGCAAAAGAAAAATATGTCTAATTCTAGCTAGTTTTGGATGAGTTCATATTAGAAAAGATGTCTGATTCTAACTAGTTTTGGATAACTATACAATATATAAAATTAATATATTATTTAATATCATTCGAATATATCTACTCCATTCATCTACTTATGAATTATTATTATTATATTTATCTCATAGAAATTAATTATGTAAGTTAGTTGTTATTTATTTTAGAATTATAATTATAGAGATATAAATATAACTACGTAACTCATACTTGTATATTTATATATTATAATGATCTATATTGATATTTTTGTTCATAAGATAACTTAGTAAATCATGTTATTTTTTTAGTTTTCCAACTCAATATTTCATTTGATAATATTCAATATCATTCTATTACATTTATAAATTATAATTGTTTTATCTCATATTTACTTAGTTATAAAGGTAAATGAACTTTATATTAGAATTATGAATTATTATTATATTTATCTCATAGTCAATTAATTATGTAAGTTATTTGTAATTTATTTTTAGAATTATAATTATAGAGATATAAATATAACTATGTAACTCAAGTATACTTATACATTATAACGACTATGATTGTTCAAAATAGTAATTCAATTATTCCTCTTAACTTACATTTTCCTTATTATATTAATTAATTTTTCATTTAATGATGGATATTAGTATATATATTCAATAGGAATGCTCAATTATTGATTATATTATTTATGAATTAATTTTCCTTTAATTGTATTGTTAATGATTTATTAGTTGCATCTGAAATCAATCTCGGCCAACTAGCATAATTTGTGCTTTTGCTCTAAAGTTCTCATTTAAATTTGATTGAATAATATATTAATATGTACGTATATATTCGTAAATCATGCGTCAATTACAATGACAATTAATCAAAATTATGCACATATATATAGATGCATTTATATATACATAAATTTGTAATGGATTCTACTATAAATTTCATGTAAAAAGCTAGAAGATTAAAGAGACTTGCGCTCATGATAATGGTTTTGAGTTCGCAACTACAGTAACGGTTCGGAATTGTTGTCACATACCAAATTCAACAAGTTGTATTTGAGGTTTTAGAAAAAAAATGTAAGAGTGAAATTTCATACCAAAAAATGAGACTTGCGCTCATGATAATTTGGATCTTTGGTAAATATATAATTGTAAATGAGTGAAAATATATTTGGTGTCACATTTAGATTTTATCAATTTCTCCAAGAAGGGATAGTCTGTTTGACTATTATTATTATTATTATTATTATTATTATTATTATTATTATTATTATTATTATTATTATTATTATTATTATTATTAATGCTTTACTGCCAAGGATTATATAGGTTTATTTTCCTTTCTCATAATTTGAAGACATTATGTGAAAAATTGGTTTTAGACTGTGTCATGTAATATAAATAATTTCAAATAGTTAAATGGTTTACTCGAATCGCTACCATATACATATCATATAATGTTTATTTAATTATTATACTCCATAATAAAACTTACAAACGAAGAGTTGGGATTTGACAGAAATAAAAATGAATAAAATAAGAATTATATAATATAAATAACTACTACAATGATAAATTGTGAGGCTCCTATTGTATTTCAACGACACATTTTCATTACCCTTGGCAAGTAGTTGATATTTTTTTGTTTCTTTTTATCATTTTTCGTTTTATTATTATTATTATTATTATTATATTATTATTATTTTGTCAATTTAATAGAATTTAAATTTAAAGCGTCGTGGTGATTCGAACCCGGACATTTGATCTCGGATATTAACCACTGCGCCAACACACGCACGCTATATATTATATTATTATTAATACACGTTTGTGTTCACTGAATAATATATATTACTCACAATTGTTGTACAACGTATAACCCCCGGTTCATCTTACCAAATATGAAATTAAATGTATCCAAAATATTTATATTATATAATATAAAGAGAACTAACAAATTTTTAATATTTTTCATTCTCATGTATTAAAAATAAAAGAGTTTATCTACTAAAATATCCATTTGGATATTACAAAAATAAAAATTATCAATTGGGATTTTTTCAATAAATAACCATTTTTTCATGTTAAAATACTTTCTTATCTTTGTAGATATATAAAATTCTCGATCATTTAAAGAATTGTTACTTATTAATTATCCATTTTATATCTCAACAATTGGAGAGAGACAACTCATGAATTATCCCTTTATACCTAAATTCAAGACTCGAAGGGAAGTATGAATTGTCTCTTTATACAATTAATGAGTTAAAATCAAGTTTAATCTTGAATTCAAGTAAAAAAAAAACTAATTCAAGAGCTAATTCAACTAAAGGTCTTGAATTAAAGGCAAAATATGTTAATCCAAGAATAAAGGTAAAATAGTAACAATTACTATCTTTTATTATCTTTCTATATGAATGGTTATTTTTATTTTTTTTAAATGATATGCGAATGAATGTTTTATTAGTTCTCTCAAAATAAAAACTAACCACCATATAAAAAAGATAAAAACTAGACATTGTTACTATTTTACTCTTATTGTTGAATTATCCTAATTTACCTATAGTTCAAGAGTTGAGTTGAAATTAACTATTGAATTAATCTTTTTTGCCTTCAATTCAAAACTAGAAACTTGATTTCACTCTTGAACTTAGGTATAAGAGCAATTTGTGAGTTATCTTTTCTTACTCTTGAATCTAGGTATAAAGAGACAATTCATTAGTTATCTTCTTGACTCTTTGATTTAGATAATAAAACAATAACTCACGAGCAATAACTATTCAAATAGAAGTGAGTTTTATAAATCTACAAAGATAAGAAAGTACTTTTAACTAATAATAATACATATTTTACGAACGTTGTGTATAATGACGTGTTTCAAATATATAAATTTAGATATTCGTATTCATGTATAATTATAATTTTATAAATTATAAGTTTATTAGTGATAATGAATATTATAAAAAAATTGAAGATTACACAGGGGAATTAGTAGTTACATTTTACAATTATAATTACAATACCATTACGTACCATAATTTGACGCATCAGTATTTTCATAATTTATTTCCCACTTGTTCACTCCACCGCTAGGGATGGCAGTGGATCTCGGACCCGGTGCAGATTCGCAGATCCAAATCCATTTTTTTGAATCTGGATCTTCAAAAAATAGGATCCGACGGATCTGGATCGGATCCGGATCATTCTTTTAAAATCCGGATCTGGATCTGGATCTCGACTTTTGAGATCCAGATCCGATCCAGATCCGATCCATGGATCCATATAATATATATGTATATATAATTTTTATTTATATTTATAAGTGTATTATATTATTTTTCTTTCTAATCGAAATTGGATAAACTAAATTACGAAATTGGATAGTATGTTAATAATACAAGAAATTTGTACCTTGTAATTGAGAAAATTTTGTATATGAGTGATCTATTTGCTAAAATATGTGTATTCTTCTTCTATTAATATTATGATATTATTTCTTTGTCGTGAAAGAAAAGTAAATTTATAACTAACATCTTCGTGTAGTGATGATTGTAGAATTTTGAAATAATTATAATACCGTTATATGTATTTAGATTATTATTATTATTATGATGTTCGTGAATTATATTTGATTTAAATTTATTTTAGAAGAAAATATATGAATGCGGGTGCGGACCCGTGGATCTTATGAATCCAGGTGCGGATCTAATTTTTTTGGCCGATGAATCAGGCAGAATCAGGACAAGAAAAATTATGGATCCGGATGCAACTCACCAGGATCCTATCAAATCCGATCCATTGCCATCCCTCCACCGCCAAAAATGCAGCATTAATTTGCAAAATGTTCCAATATTCATATCTTTCGCTGAGTCTGTTTCATACTAGCTACATATTAACGTACTACACAAGGTTGGGGACTAGGGTTTGGCTGCAATTCGGGATTTTTAGTTGGAAATCCATAGTTCAATTCAAGTACGAGCCCTCCTCATGGATGATAACAGAGAAGCCGATCAGGACGGCGGCGAAGCTGCTGCTTCGGCTGGAGAGCAGACCCAACACGTTGAAAACAAAACATTGAAGGATGGGGATGTTGATAACTTACTTAAGCCCAAAGACGGAGAGAATTCTGTTGGAAGTTGGAGCCCGAACGCCGAACGTTTGTCAGGAGTAATAGCAGAAGCAGAAGATGATAAATGCCAAGAAGAGTTGCACGTTAATCTGCTGGAGGTGGCAGAGAATGGACATGGGGAAGAGGACGAGGAAGCGGAAGGGAGGGGTAAAGAATTGGTGGTTATTACCGAGGACCAAAAGCAGGAACTAAACAAAAATGGTGCCATCATAGAAACAACAAGGTTACAGGGGAATGTGATGAAGCAGTTGAAGAACGAGCCTGATACAAAAGCTTCTTCCAGATCTTTCCTTTTAGATGCTAATGACGCTACAGGAGATGAATCTGGAACTGAGGAGGAACAGGCTTCCTTTATGAAGGAACTTGAAACTTTCCATAGAGAAAGATGCTTGGACTTCAAGCCTCCCAAATTCTATCAAGAGCCTTTGAACTGCCTCAAGTAACTCTTCGTTTTAATTCCTTTTTGCTATTCTTTTTCGATATTCTTGAAATTGTTCAAATATCTTGTTTTCCTTGTTATTAGGTTGTGGAGAGCAGTAATCAGACTTGGTGGTTATGAACAGGTAAGCATAAGATTTTCCGTTTCTTTGCCATATTTCATATTTTAATCAGCTTCTGTTTTTGGCTATAGTCTGTCAATTATGACAGTTAGATAATCAGATACCCTATATATATATATAGGAGATGGATCAGGTAGGAATAGATAATTTGGTAGGAAATATGAATGAATCTGGGCCTTTGATTCGCTGGATCAATGGTTGAGATTTAATTTCAGTTGTGCTACAGTTTTGTGTTGTGTGTGCTACACGGATTATTGTGCAGCACTAGAACCCTTCTTGTGCTACGCTGCAATGAAAGATGTGCTAAACTAATATATTTAGCATATGTGCTACCAAAAGATGAAATATGTGCTAAACTAATATGTGCAATATAGTAATTCTGATTGTGCTACACAAATATGAAAGATATGCTAGACTTACATATCTATTCCTATTTCCTACACTTATTTCCATTCTCACATGAACCATCCCTATATATATATATATATATAGAGGATGGTTAACGTGAGAACCATTTTATGAGAACACAAAAATAATGAAAACTTGATGAATCCATGAATTCAATAAAAAATAATATAATTTTCGCCTCATGGATTCGAACCCTAGGTGAAAACTTTGGATTCAAGAATTTCATTAACTTTCATAGCAAATTCATTTTGTTCGTAAAAATTTTCGTGGTTCTTAGTTCTCACGTTAAAATTGGTTTTATTTGAACCCACTCTCTCTCTCTATATATATATATATATATATATATTAATATATATGTTATCTTGACATTAACAAGGCACAGTCTGATCCCTTTTTCCCTTAGTTCACTTGTTTCAAAATGGTGTTATGTGACAATTCTAGATTCTGATGCAAAAGCTTCTTTCTCTATATATTAGTTTTCAAGAATTTTAGTCCATAGGATAAAAAACACGATTTAACAGAAAATGGGTTTCTTTCAAACTTGTCCTTCTCGTGTCTTCAACCTATTTTCTTTTTAATTTTGCATGATAATATACTGGACAATTCAAAAGCAGATTCTCCTCTGTGCCTTCAGAAGGTTATTCTAGAGGAAAATTCTATACAATCATCATCATGTATGACGGCTGCATAATATGTACATTATCATATAATTTCATCATTTTGTTCATATATCTATGGGTGTGTGTATATATACCACTATATCACTTCAGATGTAAGAATTTGTGACAGAATAGTCATGTAGATATTATTGGTTTTATTTGATATTTTATATATTATATACTATACAACTAAGAAATAAAAAAATAATTCCATTGCATGAAATGAATCCGGGGAATATTAGAGTTGGGATTAATAATTAAACTGGAATGATCTCATAATTGTAAAATGTGAGCTTATTTGAATTGGCAATTTTAAATTTTAATGTTGTTTTATATTTTATATTTAGTTGATCAGACTGAATTTATTGCAAAAAAGTTCTATGTTTATGATTTTCACCATATTGGACCAAAGAAAGAACAGTAGGGTACATGTTCTTGAAGGCATCGGATCCTTCAATGGATATACTCATTGCTGTCAGCATCATAGACCTCCGACTAATTTGTTGCTTGCTTTCAACTTATGATTGATTACAAAAGAAATTTTGTAAACTCAACCCAACATGCATGCCACTTGTTCACTTCTTTTGGCTATTGATGTGCTCCAATGCTTCATGGTGTGAATAGAAAACGAACTCTCACTGCGCTAGATAATGTGGCTAGTTTTTAAGATCACGTATGATAACATAGAATTCCTGATCATAAGTCCTGTACATTTTAATTGTAGGATGAAAAGATTGGAGGGTCTTAGAATACTTCAAATAGCATTGTAACCTAGATTTCTTATGGGGAAATCTAGGACAGCCAAAGTAGAGAACTTCGGCTGAGAGTTTTACATCTGAATATTTAGTTCTAATAGTTGAATGTCTACTAGTATTCAGTTTATAATAGTTTAAGTTCCATTTTCTAGACAAATCATAAACACTAGTTATGACTCTTGTTTCCTGTATGACTCTTCAACTTGACTATTTACTACTAGGACTCTTCAATATCATGGTTCTTTATTTTTCTGTGACATGTGCTTTATAATGTTGATCTCATTTTTGGTTTTGCAGGTCACTTCATTGAAGCTGTGGAGACAAGTGGGAGAATCCTTTAAACCCCCAAAGTGAGGACCACTCTTAGTTTTATTCCATCCCTAATTTATCAGTGAGATCAGTTATGACCAGCCAAATATTTCTTAATTTTTTAATGGCATTTGTTGCTACACCAGAAATAGAACAAAATCCAGTTCTGATTATATCTCAGTCCTCTATGAGTTTCAACGCTCTCACACACATGAATCCTTTCTTCAACTGTCATATATCTCACAAATGATTTAATGTTATTTACGGTTTTTACAGGACTTGTACCACCGTGTCCTGGACTTTTCGAGGTTTTTATGAGAAGGTTATGTTCAGATTACTTGAAACATTCATCTCCTTCTATTGTTTCTTTACTTAGATAATTTTCTAGCTTGTCTTTCATTTATTTTCTCAGAAATGTCTATATTTCTGCTGGTCTCACTTTCGCTGGTGCATCTGCATGCATGTATTCTGGTACAAGCAACACTTCGAAGGGTGTAGAAAGTTGCCTTTTGATCTTTGTTTTGCCTTAGAGGGTTTGCCTCATCATGTAACCTAGGTATGCCCTTTTAATTTATGAGGTTTCTGCAGTGATTTAACTTGTAACAATCAGAGGGAAAATAAATGTATTATTACGATCAATTAGAATTAACAAGCGTGTCAGATAGGTTCAATTTCTGTTTTCTATACTGCTTAAATTTTGAAGATCTGGACAAAGACCAAAAGTTAACCTTGGTGCTGCTAGAATCCCGAGATCATCTATGGAAGGAAAAATTTCATGTTTCTAAACCCCACCCTGCACCATACTAGCTTGTAAGATGTCTTTCTTGGAGATATCAAGAATCATTTAAACCTTTCTTGGTTAATTTGAAGAAACAATATAATGTCGAGGCTTCCAAAATATCAGACTTACCATGGTGGTTAAACCCCTGATCTAGGAAGCACGGGGACGGGGACGTAATACGGGGACGATACGATACGGGGACGAAAATCGTCAATTTTCCAAAAATGAAGATACGATACGTTAAAAATCGTTTTATATTTTATATTTAATATATATTTTATATATAATAAATATCAATAATTTATCAAAAATATGCAAATACACATAATCCATAACAAAGCGTCATAATCCAATAATTGAATTTCAAACCGACCAATATTAGCCCTAAACCCGGCGGCGCGGCGGCGAGACCCGAGCGGCAGGCGACGGCGGGCGATTCGAGCGGCGAAGGGAAGGCGGCGGCGCACGACTCAAAGCGGCGGCGCGCGGCGCGCGGGGAGCAGAGGCGCGACGCGAACCTTCGAACGAGACCCTCCGGCGGCGGCGACCCGGCGGCGGCAACCCGAGCGGCCATTCGGCAGAGGAGGAGGCTGCGCACGTTTTGTGAGACAGAGGGAGGTCTGCGCACGTTTTGTGCAATTCGAAAATTAGGGTTAGCGTATTTTTTTCAATTGAACGTATTATTGGACGTATTTTTTAAAAAGTCAAAATACGTATTTTTGGAGTCAAACGTCCCCGGGGACGTATTTCCGGCGTATTTCGCCGTCCCCGTCCCTGGGACGTCCCCGGGACGAGTACGCCTTCTTCCCAGGCGTACCCATGCTTCATAGCCCCTGATCCTAATAACAATTTCCATTTTCTTATCTTGAATCGAGGGCTCTGTTGTAGACTTGTAGTAGTGGAAATCGCTTGAGTATATGGAAATGAGTAATTTACGGCAGATTTGTGTCTTGGGATAACAATATAACTGGTAGCATTGTCAGCAACTGCGTCATTGTTTCAAGCCTACTTTAACGTGGTTTGACTGCACATTCTTTTGGCCATACGGTGGAAAACATATGAATTATGATGCGAGTGTATTATGGATGTAGCGTGAATTAGATATGCAGGAGACCTACTTGCCTGATTTCTCACAAAGAGTATTTGGCGAAAGATGCTGCAGGATAGTGTTTTCTGTATGATGTGAAGTATATCACAGGGCACTTATGTTCGGATAAGTTGGTGCAAGTGATCATTGTTGATGAACTACATGATGATGTGCCATTGACAAATGATTCATTTGACCTTCAGGAGGAGACAAGTGAGTTCAGGCGAGTAACTTCAAGTTCAAATCATGGAGTTGTCAAGCATTGTTTCTTGGGGATTTGTTTGGCTCTGGACTATGACATCGAAGGGATAAATCAACAGGTTCGGGTTGTGGGTAATGATAGATAGCAGGAAAAGCCATTATTTATTTCAATTAAGGTGACTGCTCGGCTGGGGTTTGTCGAGGTCTGCAACTTTAGTTGGGACACATTAGATTCATGGTTGATTGCTATGCGTTTTGACATGGGAAACAATGATTTTATTTAGGGGTCTGGTGGCTGACCACAATGGGAGAAGTTAGCACAAAGTGGAGCAAAATGACAATGCTATTTGACGAATTGGATGAAAGAGTGACACTTCGCTGAAAATCTGCTCTTGTTCGCCAAGAGCTCTTAGCTACAGACATATGCAAGCTCTCTAAGTAGAGTCTAGATAGTTCTTCTAGGTGTCTTGGGTGAATGGATCAGTGAAGTTGGCCGAGGTGACCACGATTGAGTGGCAAAGGGATTCCAACACTGTAGTACCATCAACCATGCTTGGGTGTTGGATGGGAGATGAATTTCCAATGATCATGCATCCACCGCTGTCCTTCTGCAATAAAACAGGTGGATCAATGTTAGGGATACAAGCAAGGAGCCTTAACTCTCCCCAAAACCATGGTTATAGGGAAATGATTGACACTCACTTAGTCACTTATATACCATTCCACACTTGCATGTGTAGTCGATGTGGGATATCCCACATCATAACAATACCTTCCCCTTCGAAACCATACGTCCACGGATGGCCAACTCCGGAAGTCCTCCCCACCCATGGCTGGGTCCGCGGTGGGGCCCACCCAGGTTGCTGGCCCACCCACGACTCCATTCATTTGTGATACCCGCCTGGGCCCACCGGAACTATTCCCGGCCCACCCGGTTTCGGCCAATCAACGGTCGCACCTTCCCGCAGACGCACGATCCGGCAGGTCGGACCATTGTTAGGGATACAAGCAAGGAGCCCTGACTCTCCCCAAAACCATGGTTATAGGGAAATGATTGACACTCACTTATATACCACTCCATACTTGCATGTGTAGTCGATGTGGGATATCCCACATCATAACAATCAACCATATTCCAAACCTTGGGTACTACCTGTATCTTTTCAGCAAGAAAAGATGAAAGTGAGCAGTTAGTACATGAGACTCAAAGCCTTACTTCAGTACAATGTTGTTAGTAAAGAAAAAAGATGGTAGCTGGTTGCTTTGCATTGGTAATTGGGAGCTAAACAAGAAAATAATAATTGACAAACATCATATTCTGGTGATGTGGGAGATGTTGGATGACTCCATGGACCAAGATGGTTTAGCAGGCTCAACTTGCGTTTGGGATATTCACTAGATTCCAGTTGCCCCCATGGATATTGGTGAAACGTCTTTTTGAACTCATTTGAGGCACTGTGAGTTTTCGGTCATGATTTTCCGGCGTGACGAATGCTCCAATAACTGTTCAGTCCTCCATGAATGACTTGCTTTGGAAATTCACTCATCTCCTCAATGGGGGCATGGCGATGCTTGTCGCACTTCCGTCTAGCTTCAAGTGCTTATTTGTGGGAATGTTGGCATTTGTGAAGCACCTATACGCTATTCAGGCCACCGTCCCCGTCCTGGGGACGTATTCAGTACGAGGATGTCCAAATATATCAAAAATACATATTTTTACGTATTTTTTATTTTCTTTTTTCTTTTTTTGTAAATAAGTTAAAAAATACGCGTACTCTATAGTCAAATACGTTTTGGAAAATATGATACATTCAAAACCTAATTAAAGATGAATTAAAACTCACCCATCCAAATACACTGTCAAATTTGAGCTCCCAAACCTGAAGAACCCTAATCGCCTCGCCTCCCGCCACCCCACGTCGCCCCGTCGTACCTTCTTGTTGTGTGGCGCGCTGCCCCACCGTGTCGCGCAGCAACGCCCATCGCGCCATCGCGCCATCGCTTCCAGTTGTGCCAGCGAGTCCTCGTTCTCTTTTTCTTTGTTGTGTAGTTGACTATTAGTTTGCTGCCTTGAATTTAATTGCTACAGCTGTATGTCATTTAATTTTGTAACTTTTCTGAACTGTTTGTGTGTTTGTTGAGCTGTGTACACCTGTGGACATCTGTTATATTTTTGTTAAATTTTTAATTTTCTATTTTGTTTTTAAATTTTTTGTTTTGGTTTAAGTAATAGTATATTGTTTATTTATTGAACCAACAGCTTCTTCATACTCGTGACTAAGGGGATGTCAAAATTGTGATGACTACACCTGCCACTAAGATAATTATTTGTATCGTATTCTAATTAATTAGTTATTTTAGGTTGGCATAAGTACAATACCGATGATCTTGCAGGTTTTCTGCAACCCCCTATTACTACTCGGGTTTAGGGGATACTAGCATGGATTTCATTGTGGCGCTACTGTGATCAAGTTTGTTTGATTGTATTTTGGTTTTAGTTGGTAGGCTATCTAAGTTTGGTCATTATGTAGGTCTCTAGTACCTGTTCACTACTAGAGATGTTGCTATGGTTGTGGATGATGGATCCTGAGTTTATTTCGGAGTGGATTTTGCGAGATTGTATTTGGTGTAGGGATGAGCAAGTTAGCCAATTAGTGGTGGAATGGCGTGATAAAGGCAATTAGAAGGCCACTTGGGTTTATGGGTATAACGTTAATGAGTTGGGTCGGTTTCATGAACTCCACCTTGAGGACAAGGCTCTTTCGAAGGGGAGGAGTTGTTAGGGACAAAGTTTAATCGAAAAGGACGCTCATAGCTGCATGGTTATTAGTTGATTTATCTCCTTTACTTCCGTTGTTAGATTTCAATTCACTAGTGATAAATTGTTGTTGTGTTGTGGGCTTCTGCCTTGCTTAGTTGAATAGAAGAGGTCTTCTTTCGTAGTGGAGGACCTATTTAGGATTTGTACCAACTTTGATTGTCGGCACTGTGCCCTTGTGAAGGAGGGTTCTTTCGTCAGTTGTTCTTTTTGTTTGATCACTTCAATTCAGTTCCAGTTTCCTTCTGTAGTTATTCTATATTGTTCTAGATGTTCTTTCCATATTCTAAATGTAGGTTTTATGCTATTGCATTGCATGCTTTGCTTGTTGGAAAAGAGTTTATCATCTTTGCTTTTCTTGAAAAAGATTGTCAGTCTTAGTGGATTTGATGAGCTTGATATTTGTTGCTACACTAAGTTTATTTTTATATATGTATCCTGAGGCATCCTGAGCCTTTTCTTTTGTATTCCTTCATGTTGGGTGGTTTACTTGAACTTGAACATTGGCTAAAGCTTCCCCCACGCTGACTACCAGAAAGTATATACTTCTACATTTAGGCTGAATGGCTGATGTTCTATTTTGAGTCATAATATCTCCTACATTATGCAATAATCTGATGGTTTGTCTTTACAGGCACTATTGGAATATGAAAAGTACAAAATGCGCTGTGGTGAGCTGCCTTTTACTGATGCTTCTCTATCGGACCCTGCTGCTGGGAGTCAGGTTATTCATAAAGTCTACTTTTCCTTTTCTGTCACTCGTAAGTTTTACTTTGTTGCAATTTATGCAGAAGCAGGTATTATCTTACTATTAAGTTATATTAATCTATTTCTGCATCTCGGCATTTTTAAAGGATGGTAGAGCTTTGATAACAAAGATATTCTAGTCAGTAGTGTGTCAGTGTCGAAACTCTAAAGTATAGATTACTTTTAAAGGGAACTAGATGTATGAGAAATTTGGATGTTAATGTGTGATCCATGTGCATGTTTTTTACTAGATTAAATATTTGATGGTGAACATGTCATTATGATACGTGTGGCTACATGCATTATTTTTCATGCATATTCAAATTTCTGTTCTATAATCAGGGTTTGACAGTTACTTAAATTCCAGACATTGTCACTGTAGTCATAATAATTGTTTTAAGGATAATATATTGCACGACCTGATTACCGAATTATACACAACCTTTCACCAAATTTGCAATTACTACATGACTTTTAAAAACATTGCAATTACACCATAATATTTTAAAATTTTGCAATTATATCATCCCCAATTTTTTTTGATGAAATGAAAAAAATCTTCGTTTCATGAGTAGTTGGTAGCCACTGTTGCCCAACATTGTTTGACTCAACATGTTGGTGAAATTGTGTAGTGTATATGTTTACATCTCATAAAAATTTGGGAAATGTTATAAATTATAGTTGCAAAGACTAAAAAGATTGTGGTGTACTTGCAACGTTTTAAAAGTCATGTTGTAATTGCAACTTCGGAGAAAGGTTGTGTTAAAATTTGCAATCAATCCTATATTGTAGCTACTTATGTGCTATAACTGCAATATTTGAGAACTTATTGTACATGGCTATAGAAACAGTCTTTGACCTAATCCTATCAAATGGTTATAAAATAGTTTAATGGCTTTATATCTCTATTTTAGTAAATCTTTTCAACCCATAAAGGTCTTCTAAACAATATATATGCAGGTAGATCTAATTCATGCTTCAGGATCAGGTAGAGCAAGAAGGGATGCTGCAGCTCGTGCCATGCAGGGATGGCACTCGCAGCGTCTTCTTGGTAATGGTGAGGTTGGAGATCCCATCATTAAGGTACAACTTATTCTTTTTCTTTCGTTGTTCATTTGTTTATTTTCACATTTGTACTTTCCTGCTCCTTTGTTCTAGCTCTTCTCTTATAGTCTTCCTCTGTTTTGAAGGATAAGAATCCAATTACAACACCAAAGCGTGAAAAGCAATTAAGGAATATTGGTGAGTGTCACTTCTAGAGTTGAAAAGGTGTTTCCTGATCTTCTACTGTCAAGCTTGAATTATATTTCTTTTGTGGTCAACTCTTGACTAAAGGCTTCCTAAAGCGCAAGGGGTCATCTCCTGTTGAGCATGCTGTCAAAGTTGCACGCGCGGCATCAAAATCACAGTTAAGATCTCTTAGTTTGAAACCCCTGACCTGACTGTGCAATTTTAGGGTGTGTTTACTTTTGAATGGTTAACCTGGATAAATAAAAATAATATAGGTTAATCCACTGTTTACTTTGATAGATACAGAAGCTTGGGATATCCTAGAGCAAAGGGTTATTTCTATAACTTAGGGTTAGTTGCTTTTATATATCCAGCTCAATGTATGACTATTGTTAAAAGACCAATTTATCCTCAGATTCATAGAAAAGTTACAACATTCCCTTCATCCTCTAAGCTCTAGTCTAAGGCAACTTGAAATCGCAGTTGATTTTTTTGTCTATATTCTGATATTTTAGCGCATCGTCTCTCTGTTTTTATTTGCAGCTCCTCTTATATTTCTTATTGATGCAATCTCATATATTTGCAGCATATTTTCTTTCAACAACACTTTTTTTCTTTTTCAAATAAAAGTTTATGCTGATACAATTCATGTATTTGGGTTCTCTAGCAAATGAGGAAGTTGTGCTTATGTAATTCTGTGTAGTGATCTCACAGTTCTCATGATAAGAAGTTCTTTCTATGGATTGTACATTCAGTTCAATGCACTAAATTGGATAGATTTATATGCTTTCTTCCTTTTCAGCCTATGGATTTCAATCACTTCCAACAGATTTAGTTTTAATGTCTTCAACAGATTGGAAATGATGGTGGTTGATGTTGGAGTTCCTGCTGACTGGGTCAAGGTGAATGTGCAGAGGATGGTACGATTTTCATTCCAGTCATTGGTTTGTAATCACCAGTATTCTTAGAGATCTAATTTAACTAGTTTTGCTTGTTTTGCAGAAAGACTGTTATGAAGTATATGCATTAGTTCCTGGGCTTCTGCGAGAGGAGGCAAGCAACAGAGATGTTACTTTATTATAACTTTTGTAATTTACAACAAATAGCTCTAATACCTTGTCATAAAAATAAGAGTTGATCATCTGTGCATTTAGCAATTTACACCAAATTACAAACTCACAGTTACATGAACATCAATTGGTCCTGTTTGTGTTTCTCGCTTTATCATTTTGTGCTTGATCTTGTGGCTTTGTTCATCAGGTGCGCGTACAGTCAGATCCTGCAGGACGTTTGGTTATATCAGGGCAACCCGAGCAACAGGATAATCCTTGGGGTGTCATACCATTCAAAAAGGTAGGTCCAATCACTGATTACTTATAGTACTTACAGTCTGTGTTGGTAGTGTAGAATTTGTGAAGTTAAATAATTTCAAATTCAGAAGTAGTTTCCTTTTTTTTTGTGTCTGCTTGTGCCCATGAGTATGTTAATATTCTTATGGCTTTTATAATGACTGGCAACTGGATGTGTCTGGATCAAAACTGTGAGTTATGTTTTGTATGTTTTCTTCTTGTTAGACTTGTACTTAACCTTGGCATCTTTCGGTGAGGCATTTTTCCTAATATGGTTGATTTCTGTTTCCTAGTTTCCATTAGGGGTTTACAGAGATCCAGTTACAAGACAGTGGTTCGGTCAAATTACTAAAAATGACTCTTTTGTATAGTTACTGTTACCCCTTACCAAATTTTGTTTTTTAGTTAGTGTATTCCCCCCTTAAATATTTTATGGCCCGTAACATCCTAATAATATAGATGTCAACAAAAATGCCGCCTTTTTTTACTAAAAGAAAATCATGTAGATACAGCATCATGATATTACATTTCTCATTTTGCCATTTACTACCAACATGACTCCTATCTTCACCTACATTTGGCAATGGCTCCAAGCTTCTTGGTGGCTGCCCAGTTCATTTCATAACTCCAAGAATCATGCATATCACCACTAAGTTGGATCATTTACCTCTCACAGATCATCTCAACCTATAACATATATCTAGTCTCCTAATCCACTACAAAAACAGATTTCTGCCTATATAGAATTCTAGAAGCATTTCTTTTTTGGCAAGGTAAATTTCTATCTTGTGCAGTTCCAAATCAGAGCAAGTAAATGCCTCTTCTTCTGTTGTTTCTACCTGTCTCCATCTTGTTGGAATATGCTGTTCAAGCTATCACCTCTATCGGTATAGGCCGTATAGCCAACCCAGTTACTAGTTAGTAAAGAAGAAAGAAGAATTTAAGCTTAAAAGTTTTAGATTTGGGTATCGTTGTCCGCACAAGTTTTCTCTGACTATTGATTTAAGTTTTTTCCGTTGACATACCATTTGGTACACTCTCAAGGGCTGTCTGAATAATTTTTAAATAAACTTTATAACTTTTGCCTGTTAATTCATTCTTGTTGGAATTTACATAAAACTTTATAGTCATACCAGTGGTTTGCCCACCATGTATTCACAAACTATGAAACTGACAAGAAGAAATGCTGTTACAAATAAGTTGAGCAGACATGATAATTCCGTGGACACTGGTTCTTCTGAGCTTGGGATAAATGAATTAGGATCTAGCTATTTAAGGTCCTTATTTGCAGTTCACTTTATCGCTCAAATAGCTAGTTTTAAGGTTGCAGGAATCGTTGTAAAGCTAGCTGCTTCTTTTTGTTGATTCATGTTATTGTTCTCAGGTGGTTAGCTTGCCTACTAGAATTGATCCTCATCAGACATCGGCTGTGGTGACTTTGCATGGGCAGCTATTTGTGCGCGTACCATTCGAGCAGTCAGATATGTAGAAGCCACAAGGCTGTGAGGTTCTGGGTGAGATAGTCTTATGGGCTTCGAAAGAGTTGTGTAAGGTTTAAGTATGAATTCAGACTGGTAGTGCACTTTGTACATGAGGCTTGACGTGTCTCCTCTCTTTCGAAATCTTTAATGAAGCAGATTGCTGAAGGGCCTTTTTTTTCGTTTGCATCTAGTTACAGCTCTAATAACATTTTAATTTTCTTAAAATTTAAAATAATTGAAATGATAAGTATACGGAATGCATAATGTAGGAAATAACTGAATAACAAATTCAATTAGAGACAACCCATATTTATAGATTTTGGATCACTTATATTGTCATTATGTTTGTATGAATTTACCCCATGGTGTGCGAAATTAGAATGACACCTGCATCTGTAATTGAGATTCACTGCACCGATGATGATTGTGTCCAGCAACCTCGAGTAGGAGTTGGTGGCCTCGTTGGGAGCTCTAGACGTTTTATGTGGGATCCTTGACGGCTGAAACTAACCCCCAAACTTAGAACGGCACCTACTCTTTTTTGGCTGTCGGAGCCCCATTGCTGACAACCATGATGTAGCCACACACACTACACTGGAGCAGAGCATTTCAACTCTCCTGGCAACCTAAGCCAGCGACGGTGGTGGCCAGCAGCTCATTCCCACCTCTGCTTGATTCTTGAAATACTTTTCTTCATATTGGCGAGGTATGATCCATCGACTCAGTGTGGGAACTGGAGAAACGCAGAGACGAGATTGTCTGCAGAAGCTAGGAAATAGGAAGGAAATTGGGAGTAATTAGGTTTTGGTGTCCGCAATGGTGGAAATATTAATCGTGGTTGGCGAATTATCAGAATTCAAGACTGCTACTTTAAATAACATTGGATTTCATCTTGAGTGATCGATTTAACAGAACAATTCAAAAGATGAATGATAAATAGTATAAAAGTGAAGTACCAGTTATCATCGTATGATTCATCATGACATGGGCTTTTACTCCTAGAGCTATGTTTTTCATTAGAGATTACAGTTCCGAGCAAAACAGAGAGAACAAAAGTTATGTTATTGTCCGTGAGAGGTATTATAGGTGAGCATAACTAAATCGATACGGAAAAATCCAATAAATTTGATGGATATGGTTCGACAAAGAAAATAATTCCAATTATATATTTCAAAAAAGTTGGTGACTGAATTTGTTATTTTGCAAAGGTCAGCCTTTTGGTCCTTGCTTTACTTTAGTGAGTTCGGCATAGACTCCCAAAGTTGGTGACAAATTGCTTCATTCTTATTTTGTTAGAAATTTTACAACCGATGTTTTATATCTTTAGGGTAGGAATAGAGGTCTTGAACCAGCCATGTCAAGCGCTTACGCAAAACGGCTTTCGCGCTTGTCTGTGATTTGTAACTGACCCCTTTTCAATTAAAGGTAGTATTATCCTTGTACTCATAAGTGGCTAGAGAAGTGTGTTCTCTAGTTTGTGAGTAAAAATATACTCCCAAATGACTACTATTCCAAACTATTTCCAATTTCAATTTTTTTGTTTTATATTGGTCAATTAGATTTTCTCAATTTAGCGTATTATACTATGTGTTTGATTACATGACAAGTGATTAAGGAATCGTAGTTGATACAAAATGAAATATTAAGAATATGATCCGAAGTCCTAAGCAAAACGAACACTCTTCATTAACCTTTTATACTACTACTCACCTTCTGAAATGCATGTTATAATTACGAGGAATATGAATTTGAATAGGAAAAAGTAGTAGTCCAGTCTACTGTTGAGCGATACCAAATTGACATCGATCGTAATTTGGCGGCGGATGCAAATCTGAAAATAAACTGATCGAGTTGAATGGTGTGAGATTCATATCATGTATAAAAAAATTTGATCGTGGCAATGCAAGATATATAGAAATTAACTGACGTGGAACAAGTTGCAGAAGATTATTTGGCAGTCGGGGATCATGCGAACGGTGGTTGTCGGCAGAAATCGAAACGGACGTAACTTTTGGAGTCTGCATGCAGCCTTGTTGGTGATGATGAGTCATGAGGTAACAGGTTTCAAAATTCTCCCTAACTTGTATGCGATTATGAAGACTTTGCATGGATATGGGTTAAGCTCCCTTTTGACAATTTCTATGCACGTGAGGGTTACCTCTTTAAAGGTAATCAATTGTGTATTCCGCGCACTGCATTACGGGATAAGTTGATTCGTGATCTGCATGGTTGTTGTTTTAGTGGTCATCTTGAAAGGAGAAGACCATGGCTAGCCTACAAGAGCAGTATTATTGGCTGCAATTTCAGCATGAAGTTGGACGTTTTGTGAGTCGCTGCTATGTTTGTCAGACGACTAAAGGGTGGGTGCACTCAGAATACATGACTCTATACACCTCTGCCAGTGCCGGATGCTATTTGTAAGGATATGTCCATTGATTTTGTTCTTGGGTTGCCCTAGACTCAACGGGGACTTGATTCTATTTTTATTGTTGTGGATATGTTTTCCAAGATGGTGCATTTTGTTCCTGAAGAAGACTTCCGACGCCTTGCATATAGCCCGTCTTTTCTTTCATGAGATGGTTCGTTTGCATGGCGTTTCTAAATCCATTACTTCAAATCATGATTCGAAAATTTTGAGTCATTTCTAGATTACCACGTGGAAGATGCTCAATACTTATTTAAATTTTACCAGCACAACTCATCCCCAAATTGATGGTCAGACTGAGGTCGTCAATCGAACTCTTGGGAATCTTGTTCGTTGTATTTGTAGAGATCGATCGAAGCAATGGGATTATGCCTTGCCTTAAGTAGAATTCGCTCCAACAATATTTGATAGCTCCACGGAGAAAGCACTTTTGCGGTCACTACAAGAAAAAGCGCGATCAACGACGAAATTTTCATCGTTATACCGAATAAGTCCGTCGGTGATCTTAAACAACGACGGAAAAAGTCCGTCGATATAAAAATATCGCTATTCCAATCAACGACGGACTACGAGTCCGTCGTTGAATCACCGTCGGATCAACGATGGATATGGACGTCGCCGTTGTCTACGCACGACCATCGTCGATCAACAACGTATCAACGACGGACAACCCGTCGTTGATCAACGACGGACTACTATCCGTCGTCTATTAATGATGGATGAACGACGGATCACAGTCTATCGGAGATTAACGACGGATCAACGACGTAAATTCCATCGTTTATCAACGACGATCCCTTTCCGTCGTTGATCCGCCAATATTTTAGTTTTTTTTTAATAGATTACATATTTTATTTTCAATACAAGATTCAAAATAAACTTCTAAATCAATAAAATGTTTGCAACATTCAAATACAATTTTGGATAAACTAAAATGTTTGCAACATTCAAAATACAATAAAACTAAAATGTTTGCAACATTCAAAATCAATAAGAAAATAAGTTATTCATCATCTATTTTTTCTCAAACAACTTCGGTATTAAAATCTTAAGCATCTCGGAATGAACTTCTTGCACATCTTGACCATTCACTATAGATTTTTCTTCAACGTTAATGACATCATGGCGAATGGAATGTGTAGAAGAACGATGCATGTCGCACCTACTGAATGATGCTACTGCATCACTAATTTGCAAAGCAATATACTCAGTTTTTTTCAATGATGCTTTTACCTCCTCAAGAGCCTTTTCCAGTGATGCTTTTACCTCATCAAGATCATTTTCATTTGCCATTTTCAATTTCCTCTACACAAATAAATTGAATATGAAAGCAAGAAATGATATACTCAACCCTAATCGAGATCGAAAACCAAATATGCAAGTCTATATACTCAACCACCAATACTTATGAAGTACGCAGTAATTCTATAACCATAAAAACTGACTCAAACACAAACACCACGTTCTTAAACAATAAACTCAATCATTCCCAAACTAGAGTTGACAATCGACGCTAAACCCTAAACTGAAATATCGTCATGACAATCAACGCTAATCACAAACTCTACTTCAAGTCAAATTGAAAGAAAACCCTACAAAATCTACATCTACATTTCGCTGAGTGACTAGCTCTTGGACTCTCATCTACCTTTATAACGTACAACTTATATAGTTGATATACGTTCATATAAAGTATGTGAATTGCAATTAAACTAAAACATACCCCAATAGATCTGGATGTCTCGTAGAGTCAACTGCTCGGATGGACTCTTTTCTATGCAACCTTTTGCAATCAAAATAAGGATAAAATGAAAATTATGACATTATTTTACTACAAAAATCAAGAATGGGTCGAGTCTTTGGACGAGGCATCTGGTACGAAGGTTCATCCTTTTGTTTCTCGTTTTTCTCTAGATTCTTGATCACTCACGTATCGAACTCAAAGCTCCTTCGTATTGAATGACAACACTCAAACCATCTTCCTCGTATTCAATTCTATACGAGTTGCCATGTTCCTTCAATTTTGCTAAGATAAGCATATAATGAGGATCATCATTCTCCTCATCATTATAGAAATTGTAATGATAGTTTTCATTATTGTATCTTAGCTTTTCATTCGATTCCATCCTCTTCTGCTCATCACATATTCTTAATAGATGACCCATGTATTCCTTGTCCATGCTGTAAACAAGCAGCATTTTTTTGATATTACCTTATTCATCGCATGATAATGGTTGTGATTATGAGCAGCATCAAGATCATCCTTACTGCTTGAACAAGAAGTAAGGATGCTCTGACCGCTTGAAAAAGAAGTAAGGATGATATTGATGATGCTCATAATCACAACCATTATCCTGCGATGAATAAGGTAATATCAAAAAAATGCTGCTTGAAAACAGCATGGACAAGGAATACATGAGTCATCTGTTAAGAATATGTGATGAGCAGAAGAGGACGGAGTCGAATGAAAAGCTAAGATACAATAATGAAGACTATCATTACAATTTCTATAATGATGAGGAGAAAGATGATCCTCATTATATGCTTATCTTAGCAAAATTGAAGGAACATGACAACTCGTACATAATTGAATACGAGGAAGATGGTTTGAGTGTTGTCATTCAATACGAAAGAGCTTTGAGTTCAGACACAGAGTGTGATCAAGAACCTAGAGAAAAAACGAGGAAACAAAAGGATGGACCTTCGTATCAGATGCCTCGTGCAGAGACTCGACCCATTATTGATTTTATAGTAAAATAATATCAGAATTTTCATTTTATCCTTATTTTGATTGCAAATTCTTTACTCTTTGAATTATGCAATAATTAGAAATGAAAATGATATAATTACTCATTCCCTTGACATACATATTTTGACAGATTTTAAATGAACTCAACTTTACAGTTTGAAAATACGAAGATAACAATCAATAACATATTGACCACGATGAATTTATCATACCAACAAGTTAACAATCAAAACATTTTAAACATATACGTCGAAATATAATCACATATTACTCAATCTCATCACATATTGTTCAATCTCATCACATCGCATAATATCATCATACATATACATACATATACGATAAATTCAAGCTCATATACATATACATATACATATACATATACATATACATATACATATACATATACATATACATATACATCACATAAATTCAAGATCATATACGTATACATATACATCACATAAATTCACAATTAATACATCTACATTCATACTTATACATATACATCATACCCAGGGACGGAGCCACGTTGGGGCCTGAGGGGCCCATGGATCCCCCAACTTTTTGGAAAAAAACGTACTAGTATTACTAAGCTGTAAATAATATAATGATCTTATCTAGCCTAATTGGCTAAATGGCACAACTTTCAGTGCACCAATCCGAGTTCGAGTCTTGGAAGAGGCGTGTAATGCCATGTTTTTTATTTCTGTTTCTTTTCTCTCTCCCATCATATACTATATTTTTAGTTATACTCCCACCTATTTTTACTATAAGTCATTTTCTAAATTTCCTTATTTTAAATTTATTTGACATTTTAGAATGAAGCATCAAAATTGTCCTCATTAATTGGAGTATTGATTCTCATCATCTGTTTCAAATCCTAATTTTTCATGTATTCAACTAAATAATAATTATCTCATTAACAATTAATTATCATTGATTAAGGTAATTTGGGTACAAGTTTTTTTAGTAATCTGTGTGCAAACGATATATAATAAAAATAGGAGGGAGTATTTTTTCTCCCCATTAATTTATTATCTTCTTTTTATTTAATTTATCCAATTTTAAAATATTTCTCCTTTTTGTGTTCTTATTTTTTTTTATCTAATTTATATTATGTTGATAAAATAAAATATATATGCAAATAATAAATCTTATATATGAATTAATATGATCAATCAAATTTTTATAAAGATTATGATAAACTTATTCTAACAGCGGCAACAATTGAAGACATCCAAGTTATTTGAAATATCATTTTAAGCCCTAAAGATGTTGCTAATGATAGAAAAATCAAAATATAACTTTGTTTAATATTTGAGAATTATTTTAGAAACATAAGTGTTGATACATCTTTATTATCACAAGTTCTTTTTTCGAAAGTCTAAGAATACAATTTACCGTTCTTTATCCAACATTATGTCAAATAGGTATCATTTTAGTCCAACTCTAAACTACCTTGAAATTTTAAATATTATGTAGTTATCATCATATTTTATTCTAATCATACACATTTTATGTAAAGTTATTCACTTACACCAATTTCATACAAGTGCAAAAATACATCATTTCGATGCAAAATCCATATCAAAATGATACTAAACATTGGATTTGCTCTTTTTGTTCACGTCATGAGATGATCACGCTTTTTAATTTTTTTTAACATTGTCATATAATTCAAATAATATTAAACTACTATTAAAATTGTTATAATTAGTTTTATTTTTTTTAAATTACACTTATAACTTCTCAAATTTATAATTATTTGGCCCCCCAGAAAAATATGTCTAGCTCCGTCACTGATCATACCTATACATATACATACAAAAAATTGCTCAATTCTTATACGAACATATACATATACGAGAAATGGTGTATGCAACAATACGTGAACGGAGAGCGGGCGGGGCCGACAGAGGGTGGCGAGGCGAGGCGGCGACGGCGAGGGCAGGGGCGGCGGAGATGGGGCGGCGACGGCGGCATGGTGTAGACGGCAGGCGGGCGGAGCAGGCTGGGTTTGGGACGACGACGGCGAGCTGACGGCGAGGTAAGGTTGAAGATGACAGCGAGGGAGGCGGTGAAGATGACGGTGAGGCTCTGGGCAGGGATGGCACGACGCAGTGAAGACGGCGATGGCGAGGGAGGCGGCGCGGGGACGAATCTGGATTAGGGTTCTCAATTGGGGGAAGTTCGCGTGAATGAAAAAACAGGGGTTGAATCCCGTTTTTGTTTTAAAACTCAACGACGGATCAACGACGGACAATAGGTAGTCGTACTTCCGTCGTTGATCAACGACGGCATAAATTTCGTCGTTAATCAGCGACGGAATTACGACGACCTATTGTCCGTCATTGATTATACGTCGTTGATCCATCGTTGAACCGTCGTCTAAGTAGTCCATCGTTATTTCGACGTTGATGGTTTGTCGTTGATCCGTCGTTGATACTGTCCGTCGTTGGCTCGTCGTTGATTTTATCCGTCGTGATTCCGTCGTTGATTAACGACGGACTTAGTTCCATCGTTAATCAACAATGGAATGACGACGGCCTATCTTACATATATATTACGGTATAATACCGTTTCTAGTTCGTCATTGATCCGTCGTTAATTGCCGATGGCGAATTTTCTATCGTATTTTCCGTCGTTGTCCGCACGTTATTCTTGTAGTGGGTGGTTTACAAACTCCTCCTTGCCATGCTGTGGATTTGGTCAAATTATCGAAAATTGCTAGTGTCCAATCTAGCTAAGGATGGACTGAAAGTTCAAGCTGAGATCCTCCAGAAATTGTTGGAGACTAATCAAAAGTTCAAAGAAGCCGCTGATAAGCATCGACGTGTGAATCTTTTTGAAGTTGGCTATCAAGTGATGGTTTTCCTCCGATGCAAGCGATTTCCTATTAGACAATATATAAGTTGCAACTAGAGGAATATGGCCCATATAACATTGCCCATAAGATTAATGATAATGATTATGTGATGGATTTGCCAGATTCCATGGGTATTTCGTAGACTTTTAATATGTCGACCTATATTGTATCATCCCATGAGCCTTCTATTTATTCGAATCACTAGGGGACGAGTTTTTTCAAGTGGGTGAGATTGATGTGGAACAAGTTTCAGAAAGTTATTTGGCAGCTGAGGATCGTGCGGAGGGTGGTCGTCGGCAGACATCGAAACGGACGTAACTTTTGGAGTCGGGATCTGATTCGCTATTATAATACCTTTCCGGAAGCGGAACGACGTTTCGAGTTGAACTCATCACGCCTAGAACGATGATGTAAGTGGTCCGAATCCCAAATTCCAACGTGTTCCGACCTGTTTATCTTTTTAGGATTTTCGTAGGTTTTATTTTATTTTCATATTTTGTTTCTTTTTAAGATTAGGGCTTTTTTTTTGTTTCCTATTAGGATTTGTTTTAGGCCTTTAAATACCTTCTAAGGTTATTTTCGAGGTATTTAAATTATTACTTTCAAATTTTAATAAATATTTTTTCTTTCGTACGAAAAGCGTTTGTCTTCTATGTCTACCGTCTCGTGTCATGCTTTTGTAATTCAAGACGATTGAAATACGGAATTAATGTAGGAAATAATTGAATACCGAATACAGAAATCGAGTGGATCATATATATTGAGCTCGTTGCATTTATACATGTTGTAGATTAATTAATGTGGTTGTTTGTTCCTTATTAACTAGTACGTACTAGTAGTGCTAGCTGTATTGTGTGGTGTTGGAGCTTCAATTCAGTAGCTACATCTTCTGTACGTACAAGCTGAATTCCCTTCCTTAATAATATGTACATGATATTATTAAGTTGAGAGCTTGGTGACATCTTTAGAAGACCTGTTGTACTTCATGTGGCTCTTGACGAGTTGGCCCGCAGCAATGGCCGACATGAGCGAGAGCTCTCCGGCTAGAACTGAGCCGGCGACGATGGTTGCCAGCAGCCTGGAGTTGGAGCCTGGGACTTCCTTGCTGGCTCCCTTGACTCCTAGCAGGTTGAGGCATGCGGACTGCGACGCCAGTTGAGTGCCGCCTCCCACGGTGCCCACCTCGATGGACGGCATGCTGACTGACACGTGGAGGTCTTTGCCGCCGTTGACGGCTTCCATCATGGTGATGCAGTGGGAGCTCTCCACGTTCTGCGCTGGATCCTGGCCGGTGGCGATGTAGACGGCGGATACGATATTGCTGGCGTGAGCGTTGAAGCCCCCGAGAGCTCCGGCCATGGCGGAACCGGTAAGGTTCTTGAGCATGTTGAGCTCCACGAGGGAAGCGACGTCAGTCTTGAGCACCTTGTGCACCACCTCTTCTTTGATGACGGCCTCGCACACCACCGACTTGCCCCGCCCTTCGATCCAATTGACCGCAGCTGGCTTCTTATCGGAGCAGTAGTTTCCGGAGATGCCGAGGACGTCCATGTCCGGGAACTGGTTGACCAGGAAGTCCAACACGTTCTGCACGCCCTTCGAGATCATGTTCATGCCCATGGCGTCTCCGGTGCTGCAGGTGAACCTGATGTAGAGATTCTTGCCGGCGACGGCGCACTTGATCTTCTGCAGCCTCCCAAAGCGGCTGGAGCTGTTGAACACGAGGGAGAGCGCCTAGAAGTTGAGAGGGTCCTCGAGGAAGAGCTTCAGCTCCACAGCCCGCTTGGCCGACCCGAATCTCACCACGGGGGCACGCGTCATTCCGTCTCTGTGGACAGCGCTGCTCGCCCCTCCCGACGCCATGATGGCCTTGCACCCCCTGTTGGTGCTCGCCACCAGGCACCCCTCCGTCGTCGCCATAGGAACCGAGTACTCCACGCCGTCCAGCAGCAGCGGCCCCGCAATGCCAACCGGGATCTGCACGTACCCCACCGGCATCTCGCAGCACTGCCCCAGTATGGCCTCGTAGTTGAACCCCTCCAGGGGCAGCCCCGCCAGGGACTTTCCGCTTGTGCGCTGCAGGGCCTCCCGCCGGATGGCGGCCGCGCGCCGGCAGTCTCCCAGCTTCGACTCAAGGGCGTACGAAGGGATCTTCCCCTCCACCACCGCCTTCACGATCTCCTCGTCCTCCTCGGGCAGCGGATCAGACACCATCTTGGTGGGTGCCGCGGCGCAGGGGGCTGCGGGAGTCCTCCTTGAGCATCAAGTCGTCGATGATCTCATCCTCCATATCGTCCAAAATCTCGTCGTGGGAAGAGCGGGGGATGATGAGGGACTGGACGAAGGTGATGCCGAAGAAGCCGAGGAGATAGATGAAGGAAGCCAGGAAGACGACGATGGCGGAGATCTCGGAGAGGGTGACGACATGAAGGGGGATGGAACTGCGGATCTTCTCGCGCCAGCGGAGGAGCAGGTAGTACACGACGGAGAAGAATAGGGTGAAGAAGACTCCGTTGGTTAGGTAGAGAGGGAGGGGGAGGGCGTCCGAGGCCTCTTTTGTAGATATCTTGTGTTTGTGCGACTCCATTTTCATCGCCATCTCTCTCGAACGATCACTGAATAATATTTTTTTTAATTTACTGATCGAAAAGGAGAAGAGAGATGGAGGTGGAGGTTTTGGGGTGCAGGTGGTGAATGAAGCTTTTGTTATTTATAGTTAGTTGCGGCTACCTAAATTGAAGGAAGCTGCCTATAACCTCCCTTTTCTTGACTGGACTCACTATCGAATAATTACTCCCCAGAGTATGTATATAATATATATTATATATATTAGGGTTATTTTGACGGTAATTATTGAATTTTCACTAAATTCTAATTTTCCTCATCAACTTTAAATATGTGTCTTAATTACTATACTATTGATTGAATCTTATTTTGCTATCAACCAAGATTCTGGCCAATATAAACGCTAACATGGTTCTTGAATTTGATTCTCGATCTGATTTTACTACTAATCAGGCTCCAAAGTCGGCATTCGATTTAAATTTCTTCAAAAAAATCGATTCCCAAATCAACAAAAACTTCTAATAGTTTATGCGCCGAGCCAAACTATAAATCATTTGGAGTTTTTGTTGATTTGAGAATCCATTTTTTGAACAAATTGGAATCAAATGCCGATTCTAGAGTTTATCAATAGCAAAATCAGATCGAGAATCGGTTCAGGACCCATATTAGTGTTTCTATTGGTCGGAATCCTGATTGGTAGTAAAATCAAATTAAATCAATTATTCAATAACTAAGACATAGATTTTAAAGTTGGTATACAAAATTAGAATTTGGTAAAAATTGAATAATTTAAGACAAATAACCCTATATATTATTCACTCCGATGACCATGATGGCTGCTTGAATAATTGAGCTACTTTTTATAAATTAAGTCCAGAAATGATGTCTCAGTTTTCGAATTAAACTCAAAAGTTTCACGAATTTAAATATATGTTTCAGTTAATCCATTTTGATTATTTCAAAATAATAATAATTAATTAATAGTACTGATGATGATAATGTTACCAATGGTTTGCATGAATTCCAACCTCAACTCAACACTAGCTAGATAATATTACATACAGGGGCGGAGGTAGTAAGGGGCCTGGGGGCCCATGGGCCCCCCGCAATTTTGAAAAAATGCAGGGATATTTTAGTAATTTCATATTTTAGTTATAATTTTTAATATATTATTGAATATGTCTAAAATATCATCTTTTTTGGAGCTTCACCCAGCATATTACCTTCTCTCTCTCTGTCTCTAGTTGCCTGTTTCTTCCCACAACAAAGACTCTGGCATCTTTCATCCAAGAACAGACATCGGCGACCCTTCGACTCCGGTGACTTTTGAATTTAACAGTTTTGTTCTAATTTTTGAGGAGTTTGCAACATAAACCATATTCCCCTCTTTTTCTCGTTGTTTGTTCGGTTATTGAATGTGTTGATTGCTTCTAAAATTATCAAATTAAATTAGTTATTATGTAATTTTAGTTAGTTTTCTTGCTGAGAATCATGATTTGGATTGTTACTTTTGATTGTTTCGTTTGCTACTGTCTAAGCTTACCATTTCTCCTAGTTAAAAATGTGACTACAAAATTACATGTTCTCTGTATCACAGTTTCAATGTTATAATAGCTACAAATGAAATAAAAATATCTTGTATCAAGCAAAAAACCAAAAACTAATTCTGACTCACGAAGCACATTAAGATTTTCTTCATTAATTTTCAGTTTTATTTTGCATATTCTAAGTTTTAATATAATAACTTTAGTTATATATTTTCTCTGTTTGTTTAGTTAACTTTCTACAATTAGACTTTTTATTCGGCTTTATAAGAGATTTGATAAATTATGTTTGTAGTATATATTCTATGTTTGTTTAGTTAAGAAATCCAAAAAGAGTATTTGTCTTCACTCCCTGCATAAGAGAAACAATGAGGTCAATTTTTTGCATTTGATTCGGAGAAGCTGCTTCCCCTTGTAAGGTGTTACCCATCCGAATTTTCAAGTTATTTTGTATGAACTTGAAAAGCAATTTGAAAATTTATTTTCGATGTCTTATAAACAAAAAGTTTTCACAAGTATCAGATATTGGAGGTCTTGCTCAACAGATGGTTTCTATAAGAAAACATGAAGTTTTTTCATTGGTTTATTTGTTAGTTAAGTTGTCATTGATCTTACCAGGTTATCGCTTCCGATGAAAAAGCTTTTCAAAGAATGAAATTCATCAAAGTTCTCTATGCAATGTATGAGAGACCAACTAGTGAATGATTGCTTAGTTTTTATAATTGAGAATGATGTGTTCGTCAATATCACTAATGAAACTATTATGCAGTGATTTCAGAATATGAAGAATAGAAAGGAAATGTTATGATGTGATTGTGTTTAACTTTTATTTTTTGAATATTGTAATGTAATTTAAACAATATTATTTATTTTTATTTTTATTATAAAATTTCTTTTTGGGCCCCCCAGTGTGAAATGTCTGGCTCCGTCACTGATTACATATATTATATCTCGATCCATTTTAATTTAGTTTTAAAATTTAAATTTGGTTTGATATCTTGGCACAATGACATTAAAATAAAATTGGCAACAGTGTAGGGTAGCAGAGAGTTTTGCAGTTCCACGAAAGCGCCTCAACCCAAAACCAAAAGCCTGCATGTTTTGCGTTTCCTAATTAAATTCCAAGTTTTGGCGTCATTTTCCTGGTGCCCGTCTTCCGTCTCCACTCAAACGTCCGCTCTAATATTTTATTTCTTTAATTTATTTTGAATCATTCACATTTTTTATATATTTTCTGTAAATACGAACTAATCAACAATTAATCAACCCAAGAATTATTATTTTTTTGGGTCAATTAAAATACAGAAATTTAAAGGCCGCGTCACGGTGGATTCGAACCCGAGACCTTTGGCATCGGGCATTAACCACTCTACCACTAGACCAACACACGCACACATGAATTATTACTTTATTACGCATAAGATGTTATTATTTTGACGTTTTATATTTATGGAGTATTATTACTTACTCTGGTCGGTCGTTAATGGATATATAGTCTGTGTTTTTGTCGAGACTTAATTCAACAAATGCTCGCATTGCCTAAATATTCCCACGACTAATTCACACGGCATTTTGATCTCATGATTTGTTGTTTTTTGGGATATATGATGGGTAGGTAAGAGTTAGACCACATTGCATATATGTGTAAACGCAATTTTTCTCTGCTTATGCAATATTTTATACCTCTGGCGTTGAGCATTTTTCTAATCGGCCGGGTCGCACAAACCACATGACTGATTCCCTGGTAAGCTGCTTAGTCAAATTCCAGCTCTTGCTTTTATTGTTGAATATTGCCAACAATGGATCATCAACTAACTAAAACTATTCCACACTCGGAAAAACTTTATTTAGTTTGGGAGTTAGTCTCTAATTTTGATTTGGAACTCCTTTATCAAACACCCCCCAAAAAAATGGTAATAAAAGACTTATATATGGTCAATAAGGTTGTTCAATTTCTTGTTTTGCCTGATATGATAACATGACATAGTAATTAACCGGTAAGACCATGTTTTTATTCCACCAAAACTTTCTAAGTCATGAATGAGCAACAATTGTGGATATATATAAAGAATGAGATTCAAATAAGGATTATTTTTAACGTGAGAATGTAAAACCACAAGAATTCGCTATGAAAATTAATGTATCCAATGAAAAAGTTACTGCATCAAAAAAAAATTGGAATTTTTGCCTGTGAGTGAAGTAACTTTCTCGACGAATACGTTAACTTTCACATCGAATGCGTCTTCTTTCCTCAATGTAACGGGAGACTTGACTTCGAGACTTTCCATGGAGAACAAGTGGTAACAGGCCGACCCGACCCGCTGCTAAAGGACTAAAAGCAGTGGAATCAATACCGCCTTAGTTTTGCTTGATCTCGTCTTCCTGAACGGGGAAAGTTCGGTTCTCGGTTCACGGTAAAAATGGTTTTTATGTACATATAGTATATAAGGCATCTAGCTGGATAATTATTGCACATGATCATTCACTTGAAACAAGGCCAGGAAATGAATGGTATTGAGCAAATCTTGAGGAAAGGTGATGCAGACAATATAAAACATGCAAGTGGTGGCGCTCCACGATCTAATGGCGTGCTGAGTGGTAATATCAAAACAAAATCAGGACTTTTTTGCCACTATTTTACGATTGGGAGATATCGTGCAGGTATGGAGATCTATATGTGTGTTGGTTAGTAACAAAATATTGTTCAACGAGGAAAACGACTAATAATCAATAAGTGGTGGACGATATTTATTACATTTATTATGTAATAGTTGCAGCATGATTTTATAGGTTTAGAGAGCGTACGTACGTGGGATGTTAATGCTCGTATTTTGATTAGTTAAAGTTGTATTAGTATATAAATTAGCTAGGGAATCAATAAAGAAAATTAAGGGGGTGTTTGGCTAAGCTTATTTTAGAGAGTTTATAAGCTCCAAAAGCTTATAAGATGTTTCAAGAGCTTAATGGGTAGTGTTTCAAGTACTTATAAGTTGTAAAGTGTTTGGATAATTGATCTTATAAACTAGAGAAAGAATCGTGAGTTAGAGAGATAAAATCATAGTTAGAGAAATAAAATTGACGAGATGTGAAGTTGATAGTGTATGTGTAGTAAATAACGAACTATAATAAGGTTATTTTGATAAATTCACGATTGTTTATAAGTTTATTAAAAAATAAGTTAGGGTTGACCAACTTATTTTTAAGGGAGCTTATAAGCTGTTGAAGCTTATTCTTACAGCTTATAAGCTATTTAGGAACTTATTTTGCCAACCTCTAAATCTGAAACTAATATGGTGGTGGTGGGTAGTAGAAGAATCACTAGAGTTAAATGATCCCTTCTACATTGCATTACAGGAGCTGTGGCAGTATGTCTCTTGTAGGGCATATATATATATACGTGTTTTAGAAGATAGCATATATATATATATATATATATATATATATATATATATATATAGGGGTTGGATCGGTGAACTCATCTTTTTTTAGAACCATGCATAAGACGTTGAAGATGATGTTGTGCAACAATTTTAGAAAGTTTTCGTTATGCACAACTTTATACCGTTTTGTGCATCATCTTCAACGTCTTATGCATGGTTCTCAGAGTTCGCAAAAAAGATGTGGTTCTCATTTGATCCACTCCCTATATATATACATATAGTGAGGTTCAAACAAGAACCAATTTTAACGTGAGAACTAAGAACCACAAAAATTCTTTACGAACAAAATGAATTTGCTATGAAAGTTAATGAATCCGCTGAGAAAGTTACTGAATCCAAAAATTCAAAATTTTCACCCAGGGTTCGAATCCCATGAGAGGCGATTTTTTTTTTTTTGGATTCAATAATTTTCCCTGCGAATTCATCAAGTTTCACATTGAATTCATCATTTTTTGGTTCTCACAATAAAAATGGTTTTTACGTTAACCCTCCCCTATATATATATATATATATAAATTCGTCCCCTCACCCAATCTCTAATTAGTAGCACCTTGCCAGTTCATGAAAATAATATTATGGCAAATATTCTATATTGCAGTTAACAAAAACTAATAGGAATATTCTTTTCAGAAATAACTTTTTGTCTAGTAAGAAATCACAATCTCAACTCGATATCAATTATAGTAAGGATTAAATTCCACAGTGTAATATAAGTCAATACTTTTTTCAATAGGAATAAATGACATTATCTAAATACACATACATTACAATAAGTTTAAAATGTCCCAAAATACTTATATATGGTTGTTGCAACAACTTAATTTTATGCCTTTTCACCATGTACATCCTTTAGTTTGCAAGTATGTAATAACTCGCCCACGACACATTTTTGAAGCCAAAAATGATTTCCAATTATCAAGAATGTATTTATTTTTATCAAATTTATAATAATTAGATAGATAAATTTTATACACTATCATCTATTATAGTGGATATTATTTTTATAGAAAAAATATTTTCTCCATTTAGTAATAGCTTTTTATTAGTAACATTTTTTCGTGATCATAACAATATGGAATTTTTACTGCAATATTGTAACGTGAGAATTCTATAGAACATGTAGGTGTATTACATCTCTTCTCATATGATGATATTTTATTAATATAAATTAAATTAATAAAATATTATCATGTAAGAGATAAATATAATACATTTACATGTTCTATGAAAATTCTCATCGTAAAGTTATCATGGATTGGAACGCATTGATTGATTGGAGAGAGCACCGGAGTGTATTGGGATGTGAATAAATGAAATAATGCGACTTTTTGAGAGCAAACTAAATAAAACGGTGCTACCAAACTCATCATTTATGTGCACTGTTTGAGAATTAAAGTCTGGAGTGGCTGCCGCCGCCCTTCTTTTGCTCAAAGTTTCTTATTTATTTTTGTGTATAATTCCCTAATTGACTCGGCTCAACCCGACCCACAGAACACGGAAAAACCTTTATGCATATTTTCCACCACCTTACCTGAGATAAAATATTGGTCAAATTGTCCCACAACAACAATACGTTGCATTCGCAAGACTTTCCTCTTCCCTTTTTATTTTCAAGAATTCATGCTTGCTCAATATTCTGTGTATTACACTATGGACTTATAGCCAAAAGGTGAATAAAAATCCTCAGGAATTCAGTAACAATCTTAAATGAAAAGTGAATAGAAAGGAAATTCAATTCAGGCAACATGATGGTTTCAAATTACCTAGCGAGTGTTGAATGCAAAGGATATACGGACTGATGATGATGGAGACAAGTAAACTTATGAGCATATTGTCTATAGATCATGTATTAACTTCGATAGCATATAGCGAGCAAGCTCAAAGCAGTTATGCCTCAGTGGACAACATCGACGAGTTAACAGGATGCTTGAGATAAAGGATCACCAAGAGAGCTATTATTGGAAAATAAAATGACTGTTCACACTGATTGTGGAATAAAATAACTCACTTCTATAAAGCACCCCTCTAATTCTGTTACAAGACCAGCGTTCACCAATAAGCTTGGTTAGTTTGTTTGATGGAAGAGATCTCGACTGTTGCAGAATCAAAAAGAAATATTCAGGAGACGAGCAACAATAATCCACTTAAGACTGCAATCTTTTGAAAGGAAACGAACCAATAGATAAATAAATGGGCTACAAGCAGAAAGTTCAGAGCTAAAAGAGCCACCAATTCATATAATTGCTATGCACAAGATAAAGTATTACGCCATGAGAATCAAATAATAATAGTACAGTTACCTTAACTTGGTGGAATAAAAAACAGCACCACTTTTGTTAACACACTGTAAACTTATCAACTGCAGCTTGTCAGAACATCGTTGTAATAACTGTAATAACGTCAAGAATCTTGAATTGCAAGAAAATCACTTAAGCGAGTCTTTCATAGAGGACTAACTAACCAAGTTGGTCGAGGGAGAAAAATTCATTCAGTACCATCACCCACCCCAACCCAATAATGCAAGATACTTCACCATTGCTTGAGGCAGAAAACCCATCCTTGAACTGTAAAGAAGGCAGAGTAAAAAAATAATCACGTGTTTCACAACCCTGAGTTATAGGTTCATAAAAAGGTCCATCCAAACCTCAGGGGAAGGGGCAAAAATAAAACAGCAATGCAAAAAATGGATCACCTGACCTACTGAAGTCTCCCCACTCCAGGGAAAGGGGAAAAATAAAACAGTAATGGATTACCTGACCCACTGAAGTCGCCCCTTGCCATTTTGAGAGTTTGCTCTTATCGGGTGAAAGAATTAAATAGACGTGTGCAAATTTAGGCATTGGGAATCCCAGAGCCGGGGTTTTTATAAAATGTTTCCACCTTGTTACACGCAAACAGATATCACATCACGACTTGAAAAAGCACAAAATAATCAATAAAACTGATCCAACTTTGTTGAAAAATGAAAAGAGGAATATAAACAGAAACGAGTTCTAATGGTACCTTATATATCAATGCTTGCCTCAAAGTATTTGGCAAGTGCTCTTCTGCTCTGGAATACAAATACCAGCTGTTATACCCAAATGCCATAGACAACTATAAACCATAAAGTAAGAAACATTTGTATTGGGTTGCTGTACTCAACTAATGACATGTGAGATAGTCATCGTAGCATCATCAACTGTTACACAAAACTTGTATACAGGTTGCCCATTACTTCTCATAACCACAAAATCTCCAAGTGTGTGAAGGTTACAGCTTACCTTCATGACACTATCAAGCAAAGTTAGTTCGGAAAAGAAAGCATGATTAGACCTCAGTCACAAGTTTCTGATCAAGTAAGAGAGCATATGGCAATCAATCTAAACAAAAATTCCAAGTTCACAACTATTTTCTCCATATCCATAATTTCTTTTCCATTTTGGCATTTATATATACCTAGCTGTAACAACTTCACACAGGCTATCTGATTTCACAAATGCAAGATTAGAATAATGCTTAAACTCTGAATCTGCATCACTTTTAACTCATCAATTATATGAACACTGTAGAAAAGCTGCACAACATGGGGCAGTGTACTGTGAATAGGGTTATGATTTGTGCAATAATCTGGAAAAGAAGTGCAAGTTCAATATGTGACGCCCGGGGCAGAAGTACGGAGTGATCGTCGGTGCGGAGATATGGACAAGGAGCGGTTCCGATTAAGGCTTCAAAGCGAAGGGATACATGAATGAATCGAAACGCACCGGAATGAGAGGGATTTCGAGAATATGCAGATATGGAATTGCATATTCGAGGAGAGCTTAAAGGATTTGATATGTGCTACTCATACCAACAAGATGCATCTTCTTTTCAGGAATCCATCTCATAAAAACTCTAAAGTTAAGTGTTCTTGGCTTGGAACAATTGTGGGATAAGTGACCCCCTGGGAAGTTTTCTCAGGGAGTGTGTGAGTGAGGACAAAGCATACTGAAAAGACTCGTGTTGGTCTGTGGGGTCAGCCGTCAATCCGGAAGCCGGGTCGTTATAGATGGTATCAGAGCCGAACATCTCCCAGTACGGTGTGGTTCGGGGACGAACCAAGAAGAAGTTGGTGGGCATGTGACGCCCAGGGCAGAAGTACGGAGTGATCGCTGGTGCGGAGGCATGGACAAGGAGCGGTTCCGATTAAGGCTTCAAAGCGAAGGGGTACATGAATGAACCGAAATGCACCAGAATGAGAGGGATTTTGAGAATATGCAGGTATGGGACTGCATATTCGAGGTGAGCTTAAAGGATTTGATATGTGCTACTCGTACCAACAAGATGCATCTTCTTTTCGGGAGTCCATCTCATAAAAACTCTAAAGTTAAGTGTGTTTGCCTTGGAGCAATTGTGAGATGGGTAACCCCCTGGGAAGTTTTCTCAGGGAGTGTATGAGTGGGGACAAAGCACACTGAAAAGACTCGTGTTGGTATGTGGGGTCAGCCGTCAATCCGAAAGCCGGGTCGTTATACAATATAAGGTACTTGTCTGAATTTGCTTCTGGTTACTTGAACAAGATTAGTTTCAAACATGTAGGCAGCCTATAGTATGTAAAAGCATCAGACTGAACTACATGCAGTCAGAAGAAATTCTTCTTCACACCATCATATATAATCGGTAATCCTTTTATATACCAAATAAATTATGAAATGTAAAAACAGCTATTTCAGGCCAATGGTTCTATATACCGTGGATTTCTCAAGCAAAATGTCAGAATCTAGGTGCCCGTGCAAATATTTCACCAAAAGACAGTTTCAGGTATCACCCGGATGCACATCCTAAGAAATTTAACCACTACATCTACACTTATTTGATGGTCATTTGAGCTTGTTACTGAAGAGATTCATCAGCCTATACTCCTTGAAACTTACAGAGAAGAAAGAGAAGCAACATTGTATACACTGGAGGGTCAGCAAAGGTATACCTCACTGCGGATGAGATCGTCAATTTTCAAACTTCCTGTACTAGGCACTGAAAATCAATAAGGCGCCCCCTTTGCCAACTCCTCTTGCACTTCCATGTCTGTTGCAGTGGCCCACTTGCCGGAGTAGACAGGAGGCAGCTTCTTGAGTTTTGCAATGTCCTTCATCTTTTCAAGCTCCTGGTAGGTATAAAGGTTATAGCTTCAGACGACCCAACATAAGAAAGTCGAGCATCTTGGACTCCACTAAGGCATAAACAAGCAGTTAGAGTGAAAATACAGAGAAAGTAAGGAAAACTCGTTAGAGCAGAAATAGCGATAAGCATGCCTATTTCTTTCAGACTGACGATAGGGACCACAGCTGCTACCAATTCATGGTCCTACATATCAATTCCACAAATAACAGCAGAGAGAGAGCGTCCCTCTCTCATCATCACTCTGTTGAGGAAAGCAACAGTATATTCAATTGAAATGGATAGCAAAAGAGAAGCACATTTGCGGAGCAACTAGACTTGAATTGCTTGGTCGGTTTGTTGGAAAAATTGTGTACAGAAAAGTACAATACTTGTCGGACGTATTACAACTCGAAAAAATAGAAAAATAAGAGATCAAACTAAAAGAACTTGAAACTGAAGTAAATACAATAAACCGTATATTAATACCGAATCGATGAGTCATCTTTCCGCAAGACGAGATACGCCTCATTAGTGCTCTCGATTCTGACGTATCGTCCCCAAAGATGAAACAGCAGCGTCTCGTAGGTGGCAGCACCGTAGACCAACAAGCTCCGGCGAACTGGACGAATGCGAGAATAGAGCTTGGATACGAGCTATGTATGTAGAGAGTGCTTTGAAATGCTGGAATGTAGATTGACAATAGGTGGCTTATGCTGGGGAGACATATCCTATTTATAGGCATCGTCCCCCTCATGGAGAGCATGTTGGAGTCAACACCCGCATTGATGTCGGGTGTTACGAAGTTATGTCCCTCATTGAGTGTAAAGGGGGTTACGCGGTGGTTTCTGGAGACAATGTGGGAGTTAACCCACGTTTCCCGTAGAGCCATCATGTCGGAACGTTACCGACAGTTACGACGAATCTGGACAACGCGTGCGTTCAGGTTCATTGGACGTATCCGGACGTCTCTTCAAGTGCACAGCAGGCCCAACAGATTGGGCCACACGAGTTGGGTCTCGGACCAACTCCGTCTTTGGACTCGATCAAACGTTGATCCAAAATATACGGGTAATGGGCCACGAAAATAGGCCCACGAAACAGCCCAAAGACCAAGATCCAAGATCCACGATCCACGAACCACGGAACCGGAGCCGGACCAGGTCGGGGCCCGTGCCCGGTAACGCGCGTGTGGGCTTTTCCAGCTCATCACTTGTGCACATAATTATACTAAGTGTTCAATGAACCACTTATATAGACAATTAATGAAGATATATTAATCAATGTGAGATAAGGATTAATAAATTCATGCTTATCCGCTTAAGCACATAACTTCATGTTTAAGTGATCAACTTTGATCTATTATTTCTCACTCACCGGAAATCGGATTTGAGAATGTGAATACACCACGATCATCTACTCGAAACATAGATCGATCCTAAGTTGTTTAATTTCACAAAATTAAACGTTACGTCACTCAAAATCTTAATCAAAGTAGCTTCCTGACAACTTGACCACATATATAATAAATATATATATATATGCACTGATTTCCAACAATCCCCCACATGAGTGAAAATAGCCATATGCATGTATGCAGACACAGCTTCGTCCTCATGAGATGTTAAAATATTTGGACAGGTGGTTTATGGCCTTGAACCTTCCATAGTCAGTACCATCGAGTACACAGGCAGATTAGTGGACACGATGCCTTGAACTATTCCCGCACAACGTTCACTGAGATAATGGTATTAACACTTTAACACATCAACCTCATCCATTCTTACGTTTGATTCCATTTTGGCCATGGACATCCACTTTGGATTCATAAGTGCTTTATTCGAAGCGGCCCCACTTCGTACTTACATAGGTAATTCTTTAGCGAGTATCTTGACATACTCAACTTCCTTGAGGTATCTTAGGAATCATTAAGAGTCAACGACTCAACCTCACCACTAGGCAAGTTTTCCAACACGCATTTGTTTTCTAGGGAACAAACTAACTTGAGCGTTTACACACGAACTCCTATAGCTTAGTTCTCCCATTGAACCAAGTTCTTGGGATCTCCAGTCATCATGGTTGGATTACCACTATGATTGTTCTTAAGATGTGGATTTTAATCTCATTCCCTCTAACAACTTGATCATTTGATCCCGGTTCAACCATTTGGTTAATGGATCTGCCAGATTATCTATTTACTTGACATAGTCAACTGAGATAACCCCACTTGAGATCAAATGACTCACGGTATTATGTCGCCGACGTATATGTCGAGACTTATCATTATACAAACCAATTTTCGCCCTTCCAATAGCTATTTGGCTATCACAGTGAATCATCACCGGTGGCACATGTTTAGACCAACATGGAATATCTTCCAAAAAATTACAGAGCCACTGACTTCCTCACCAGCTTTATTCAAAGCTATGAATTCGATTCCATGGTGGATCGAGCTATACACGCCTGTTTCGTGGATCTCTAAAAACAAAGACCTCCTCCAATCGTGAACACGCACTCCACTTGTTGAAAGTGAATCTTCGTGTCGATATCCATTGGCATCACAGCATTCTTCAAGCATCGGGGATATCTCGTAAAATGCAACCCATGATTTTGAGTATACTTCAAGTACCTCAAAACTCTCACTAGAGCCTTCCAATGCTCCTTGCTTGGATTGCTTGTGTAACGACTCAATTTGTTCACGGTACAAGCTATGTCAGGTCAGGTGCAATTTGTAAAATACATCAAACATCAGATGACCTTAGCATAGTTTTCTTGCCAATAGGTTCGTCCCTGTTCTTACTCAAGTGAACATTGAGCTCCAATGGGGTCTTAGCAGACAAACTATCAAACGCGTTAAATTTCTTAAGTACTTTCTCGACGTAGTGAGATTGTGTCAAGACAATTCCGTCTGATCTTCTTAGAATCTTGATTCTAAGAATCACATCAGCTAATCTCATGTCCTTCATGTCAAAAAATTTATTTAACATGCGCTTTGTGTCATTAATGACTTGAGTATTGCTACCCATGATCAACATGTCATCTACATACAGACACACTGTAACATAATCATTATCAGTGTTCTTAACGTAGAAACATTTGTCACACTCGTTGATCTTGAAACCATTTGTCAATATTACATTGTCAAATTTCAAGTGTCATTGCAACAACGCTTGTTTCAAACCATATAGAGACTTCACAAGTTTGCATACATTGCCTTCTTGACCAGGTACTACAAACCCTTCGGGTTGCTCTATATATACCTCATCCTCGAGGTCACCATTCAAAAACGCAGTCTTAACGTCCATTTGATGAATCTCAAGATTGTGCAAAACATCAATTGCGAGAAGCACCATAATAGACGTAATTCTCGTCACAGGTGAATAGGAATCGAAGAAATCGTACCCCTCTCTTTGTTTAAACCCTTTGAAAATCAAACGGGCCTTATATTTTTCAATTGATCTATATGTCTTGTACTTTCTTTTAAGTATCCACTTGCATCCTAAGAGCTTACAACCTTCTGGAAAATCAACCAGCACCCAAGTGTGGTTTTGCAGAATGGAATCAATCTCACTTTGAACAGCCTCTCTCCAAAGCATTCCGTCTGGCCGAGCATAGGCTACTTTGATCGATGTTGGTTCTTCGTACAACATGAACGCAATATAGTCAGAACCAAAATCATTTGACATTCTGACTCTACTGCCACGTCTCGATTCCGACCTCTCTAGATCAGACATCGATCGTTTATGCGATATCGGTTCTTCCTCCAAAGGTTTAATACTCGAAGCTTCACCATCAACTCTATTGCTAGAACTGACTTCAATTATATCCTTGTCTTTACAGGGATAAACACTTTCAAATAATCGTCCCCACAATCATATCCGGTACCTCTGACCTGTGGATCAGAAAACGATAGACACTTGTTGTCGGTGCATACCCAATAAAGATACAATCGATCGCTTTTAGGTCCAATTGTAACTTGTTTGGAAGAGCACCTCAACCTTCACCAAACACCCCACATTTTGAGATATTTGTATGATGGCTTTCTTCCTTTCCACAACTCGTAAGGAGTGATATCCTTACTCTTAAGTGAAATCTTGTTCAGTATGTAGTTGGCTGTCAAAACAGTCCCCCCCCCACAAGTTCTGGGACAACCCTGGACTAATCAACAAAGCATTCATCATCTCCTTAAGTGTTCAATTTTACGTTCAAGAACGCCATTAGGACCGAGGTTAATAGGAGTCGTCGTTTGATGTATTATACCACTTTCGTTGATAATGCCTCAAACAGACTACATATTCCCTCTATATCACTTGAGCAGTCTTAATTCGACGGCTTAGTTGATTCTCGGCTTCGTTCTTCAAGTTTTAAAAACTTCAATAGCCTCGTCTTTACTTCTTAGAAGGTAAAGATAACAATATCTTATACGATCATCAATAAACGTGATGAAGTACTTTTACCACCTCTAGTTTGTACAAACTTTAAATCACACATATCGAGTGAATAAGTTCTAGAGGTTTAGTGTCTGTTCTCACCGAATGAAACGGTAACTTAGCCATTTTGGCTTTCACACAAACCTCACATTTCGTTTTTATATTAACTTCATTTAACTTTAGTAAATCTAAATTTATAAATCTTTTTATTGCATTTAGATTAACATGTCCTAATCTACAATGCCATAAATCAGAACACTCAGTCAAGTAAGAGGAAATAGATGCATTTTCATTCATCACAATTTTGAGTACATGGCGCACAACCATTACATTTAGTTTGAAAAAAACCCCGGTGAGATAACCCTATCAAGGAACTTTCCAAACTTAGTCAAGACAAACTTGTCCGACTCAAAAACTAGTCTAAAGCCCTTATTAACTAGAATAGAACCTGACACTAAGTTCTTGCGAATATCTGGGACATGCATCACATCCTTCAACGTGATCTCAATGTCGGATGACATCTTGAGCACCACATCACCAACTCCGACAACTTCGGACGAAGCTTGGTTCCCCATGTTGAGCTTTCTTCCCTCAATAGGCTTGTAGGTGGAGAAACGCATCTTTTCAACGCAGACGTGCGCAGTTGCGCCAGTGTCGATGAACCATCCACCTTGATTCTCGACGTGGTTGACTTCTTCGGTCACCACAGCAGCCAAGTCATCCTTATTTCATTTTTCGAAGTCCTTCTCGACAACGTTGACAACTTGCTTAGCCTTCTTCTTCTTAGGCTGACGGCAGTCCTTCATCGTGTGGCTTGCTTGCCACAATTGTAACAGTCCCCGTCAAACTTACGGGAAACCACCTTCCCTTTGCCTTTGTCATTGACATTGGGATTAACACATTTGTTGGAGGGACCGCCTCTCTCCAACAGATTGCCTTTGCATCGAGTAAGCCTTTCGCTTTTAGATCTTGCTTCTTCACGTCAGACTCAATGCGCAGTTTGACGATCAAATCTTCAAGCGTCATATCCTTTCGTTTGTGCTTAAGGTAGACCTTGAAGTCTCTCCACCCTGGGGATAGCTTCTCAATCACTGTGGCGACGACAAAATCGTTCGAAACAGTGTGCCCTTCGACTTGAACCTCATATACAATGAGTTGAAACTCTTGTACTTGGTCCATGATAGGTCGAGAATCGATCATCTTGTAGTCCAAATATTTGGCTACAATGAATTTCTTCGTACCTGCATCATCACTATGGTACTTCTTTTCTAACGCATCCCACATATATTTGGATGTCGTTACAACATCATATACACTATACAAGTTATCTTCTAAACTGTCAAGTATGAAGTTTTTACAAAGATAGTCGTCAGTGCGTCAATTATCATATGCTGCTCGGACGTGAAAGTCCGTCACTTCAGCCCCCGGAACGGCGGGCTCATCTTCCATCAAGAAGTTGGCGAAGCCCAACGTCGTAAGGTAGAACAACATCTTTTGCTGTCATCTCTTGAAGTCGGATCCTCCAAACTTCGGCGGCTTCTCGACGGGCGGCATCATCCTTGTGGTATGAACAGGCGTCGAGATCGATCCATAACCGGATCCACCAGCACCACTTGAAGTGTGCTGAAACATGGAACTCGTATGAGAACCACCAGTGTTAGATCCCATGAATCAAACAGTCGACCCACTGAAGAGTGCAATCGTCGAGCCTATGGAACCACTAAAAGTGGAACCAAACGTTGAACCACTAAAAGTGAAACCAACAGTCGACCCAAAGGGTCCAATGGTTGACCCCGAAGGCATCAAACCAAACATGACCGTAGTCATTGTGCCAGAATTGACAAGAAGAGAGGCGGCGGCGGCGGCGGCGGCGGGCGGTCGAGTGGCTAGAACAGTCGACATCTCCAAGCAAACGTTTAGGTTTCGAAAGTTTTAAGTTATTTAAAGTCTCAACTCCTAGTTGGCAAGTATATCTCGTCTTGCGATTGTTGAAAAAACTGTGTACAGAACAGTAAAATACTTGTCGGGCGTATTACAACTCGAAAAACAGAAAAGTAGAAAATCAAACTAAAAATAACTTGAAACTGAAGTAAATACAATAAACCGTATACTAATGCCGAGTCTAGGAGTCATCTTTCCGCAAGACGAGATACGCCCCGGTAGTACTCTCGGTTACGGCGTATCGTCCTCAAAGATGAAAACGCATTGTCTCAGTAGGTGACAAAGACCGCAGAACCAACAAGCTCCGTGAACCGGACGGAGGCGAAGCGAGCTTGGACACGAGCTATGTATGCAGAGAGTGCTGGAATCTTTGGAATGCAGATTGATAGTAGGTGGCTTATGTTGGGAGACATGTCCTATTTATAGGCGTCGTCCCTCATGGGGAAGCATCTTTGGAGTCAACACCGCATTGATGTCGGGTGTTACGAGTTATGTCCCCATCGAGTGCGAAGGGGTTACGCGCGGTTTCTGGAGATAAGGTGTGAGTTACACCCACGTTTTCCACAGAACCATCATGTCGGAACATTACCGGCGCCATTTACTTAATATGGACAACGCGTGCGTCCGTGTTCATTGGACGATCCGGACGTCTCTTCAGTGCACAAAGCAGCCCAACGGATTGGGCCACACGAGTTGGGCCTCCGGACCAACTCCGTTTTGAACTCGATCAAACGTTGATCCAAAATATACGGGTAATGGGCCGCAACAGGCCCACGAAAATGCCCCAAAGACCAAGATCAAAGATCGACGTAACCGGAACCGGGTCGGGCCTGGGCCCGGGACCGAGCCCGGCGACACGCGTATGAACATTTCTAGCTCATCACTTGTGCACATAATTATACTAAGTGTTCAATGAACCACTTATATAGACAATTAATGAATATACATTAATCACTATGGAATAAAGATTTATTCCCTTAAACACATAACTTCATGTTTAAGTGACCAACTTTGATCCATTATTTCTCACTCATCAGAAATCGGATTTGAGAATATGAATACACCACGATCATCTACTCGAAACGTAGATCGATCCTATGTCGTTTAATTTCACAAAATTAAACGTTACGTCACTCCAAATCTTGATCAAAGTAACTTCCTGATAACTTGACCACATATATAATAAGCATATATATATATATATATAGGAGATGGATCAGGTAGGAATAGATAATTTGGTAGGAAATAGGAATGAATCTGGGCATTTGATTTGCTATATCAATGGTTGAGATTTAATTTTCGTGTGTGCTACTGCTTTTGTGTTTTGTGTGCTACACGGATTATTGTGCAACACTATAACTCTTCTTGGCTTCTGTTATGATGAAAGATGTCTAAACTAATATATTTAGATATGTCTACGAATGGATGAAATATGTCTAAACTTTCATGCAATACATTAATTCGATTGTCTTACACAATATGAAATATATGCTACTATTCTACTTTCAAACATTAAGGAATTTTTTCACCATAACCAACCCCTATAAATTTATGCACTGATTTCCAACTCGGTTGAGGTGTGAAGAAATAAATTAATCCAATTTGAATTTGCAGAATCACTTAAAAACAAAAGGAGTAGATTGAATTGAGCGGATGAGGCGTGCTAACCTTCATCCCAATCAAGACCAAGCCAGGCGAGATCGCGAGGCAAGGCTTCCTCGGACTCCTTAGTGGACCTCTCTAAGCCGGTGTCTTCAATTCGGAGCACAAATTTTTGCCGCCTTTGGACCTGGCTAACAAATAGTTGAAGAGAGCCACGTGCAGATTCCGGTGGGGAAAAGCGCGAACCCCACTCGAACCGAGTCTTCCGACGACGCCGAAATTCTAATGCTTCTAAAAAATAACCGTCTTCCCCAAAAAGCAGCATGGGGGGAGCCTCCGGAAAAAACCAACTCACATCCCAAGGCATGGCGCCCCCAGAAGATAACTACCCATAATTCTTCCTCTTCTTCTTCTTAACGAACCGAAAATGAGATGGCCATTGATGCCAATTATTTTCACGCTTATATAGAACAAGAAGATTAGATGACGTTCGTCGCAGCGGAAGTTGGCGTAATTCCCAGGAGCCCATTCGAGCAAATGGTTGTGGCCCAACTGTCAAAAGCCCAAGTCTCCATCTCTTTCTCTCTCTCATATACTTTTGAGTTGAGTCATGAGTGGAGAGATTCATTCCATTTCCGGGTTATAGTATGTTCGGATGAGTAAAAAGTTGATAAATCGAGCGAAGCGTGGATGAAAGATTTGAACTTTTGGAAGGAATGAAGTGTTTAACGCTGGTAAGCCAGATAGGAAGAGTGGAAGTAGTTGAGGCGAAGCAAACAAAATGCGTGGCGAGTAGAGCGACGATAATGATGACAATGGTTTCAATGAGAGATAGAAGCAAAAACAGAAAGCCTCTCCAGAAGGGGAGAAGCTTGAGCATTGAAGCTATCCAAACGGTCCAAGCGCTCAAGCGGGCTGCCAAACACTCTCACTCCTCTCTCCAAGAAGCCTTTACCGCCAAATTCAGGCGTTTGCTCAAATCCGATATGATTGCTGTTCTTCGCGAACTCCTTCGCCAGAATCAGTGTCTTTTGGCCCTAAAGGTTTGCCTTCTCTTTCTTTTTTGCTTGCTTGCTTTAGGGTTTAGGGGTTTATGTATCTATGCCCGATTCTTTTTAGTTATATATATATTGTCATTGGACCAAGCAGAAGAAGCTGCTACTTTTTACTGCTTAATTACTTATCAACATCCAAAATCGAAAATATGTGGAATCAAGAGTACATCAGCCACAAAGAAAATTTGCAAGTATGGTATTCTGTTTTTTGAATTTAATTTAAGGCTGAAACATTTTGCTCTGGCAATTATCAATATCCAGGTTTTTGAGGATGTGAGGAAGGAGGAGTGGTACAGCCCTAATCTGTTGCTGTATGCTGAAATGGTTGCGGCTCTTGGCAGCAACGGAATGCTCGAGCAGATCCAAGAACGTATTATCGAACTCAAAGCTGAAACTGCTGTCAGTCCAGACCTTCAGGGATTTAATGCATTGATGGAAAGCTTAATGAGTTTGAATCTCACTGGATTAGCAGTGGAGTGCTATTACTTGATGAAATCAATATCATGTGATCCAGATAAACTGTCATTCAAAATACTAATAGATGGCTTAGGGTCAAATGGAGAAATGGAACTTTCAGTAGTTATAGAGCAGGATGCTCAAAAATATTATGGTCCTTTCTGGGATTTGTCAGAGGAGGAAGACGCTGAAATGAGCTCAGAAAGCAAGTACTGAACTATTCAGAACCACTAGCCTCACTCATTATATGCTAAAATTTTCAACTTTATAGATTGGTCACTGTATTCTGAATGTTGGATTATTTCATTGATGCAAGTAAATGGAACATGAGATGAACCAAAGGATCCAAGCTATGTTTTGTGCATGACAAGCTTATTTAATCAACCTCTGTAATCTATGTACGAATCTTATTTCGAAACTGTCTTGGGTTTGAAACTTGTCATATTTGTTCAAAGAGATTGAGATGAGGCGTAAAATGACCAAGCATCTAACATCTTTATTGTGTGTGTTGTATGTTTGTTAGTATATTATTGCATTTCAAGTGACTCACTTACTCCGAAAAGGTTTCTTTTGTCATCATATATTTGGAGAGATTTCATTCAAGAAACTTGCTTGCGCCTGGTTGTTGGCTAACATTTTATGTTATGTACAGTAGCTATTGAGTATTTGGAAAGCTAAATTTACAATAAGTACGGGTCTAGATTTGTCCAGGATGACAGATAGGAATAGAAGAATAGGAACTACAGACTTTGAAGCAAAAACTGGAATTCATTAAAAGACTAACTTCGTCGGAGAGTTTTCTTTAGTACTTTCTCAGTCCGGTCCAGCCTTCATTTACTATGTAATGCTTAAATTCTTGGAGGTTTACACGGTTTGAGTAAGCAAAGATGTGGCAGCCTACCTTGATCACGAGTGCTGAAATTGTTTGCCCGTGAATGTCTGACCAAACTTCCAGTTTGGTGGCGCAACACTGTAAGATGTTAGAGTTCGCCAAGCAGCTGTAGTGACCTCGAAGGATAGGGGTTGACCAGGTCGATGTTGCTCTGCCAGTTCTGTCCCCAGTTACTTCCCATGGGAATCCATCCAGTCCGCGATCCCTTCACTTTTACTGCAACAACTTCTCCATCCAACCCGACAACACTTGCATGAACAAAGCACTGCCCTTGACAGTGAACCGTATTCCGCCTTGTCTTTGGCATGTGGCCCTGTTCAGGTTTGATCAATTATTTAGAGGGTGTTTGGCTGAGCTTATAAGCTCCCAAAACAACTTATAAGCTGTTTTTAAGCTTGAAAACATCTTATAAGCTGTTTTGGGGAGCTTATAAGCTCAGCCAAACACCCTCTTACTTGTTGACTAGTAATGTTTAAGTCACCTAATCCTAATCAAGTTGATATATTATATATACCTTATGTAGTGGATTGGAAGTATTTGGGGTTTGAGGTGGGCAATGAGAGAGAAAGCAGCTTCCGGCATCTGAAAGTGGGCTCTGCGAAAGTTGCACCAGCCTCCATCATCGGCAGGTAAGGCGTAGTTAGAGGGGCAGAAATCAGTAACCGTGACAAGGATGGATGGAGTTGCGTGGAGGCACGACTGTGAGTGATCTGTCGAACAACATCCCACTCAGTCCTGTGCTGTACTTGCCATAGTTGGTTTTGGTGAAGATCTCCATAACCACAAGCACCTTTTGCAACAGTACATTAATTACACTGTGATTCTCTCCTTCCAATTCCAATGATGAAGCAGGGCCGGGGTAATTAATGAATTATTATACCTGTAAGCGTGGAGTCATTGGAATCTGTGGAGTAGGTTGCATTAGCGGACTTCCATTCGGAAAATTGGGCGTGCATTAAGTTTGGGAGCAAGCAGAAGACGAGGGCGAGGAGGAGAGCAGCCATTAACATTCATTAATCATTAATCAACCCTAATCTAATCACTGCGCTCGTGTCTTTTCTTTGTTCCTCTCTCTTTATATCTTTTTCATATCAATTCCCGCCTTTTAGTCTGGAGCATCACTTACTTTTTAGACTAAAGTATGTGAAACAACTTTTTTTTGTGTGCGCTCCATTCCCATTAAACTATTTTACTAATTATCCTATTCCTACCTCACATAATAACCCTTTATTTTTCAGATTGTATGAAATGGGTCTTGAATATTATGCATTTAATTCCATGTGGTACTGGCAGGTTTGAATTGTAAAACTAGGATGCGGGAAATAATTCAAATTGAGGAGAAGTCACTAAGTAATTGAAGCCACAGGGGTCCCTATCCAACTTATTAGGGATGTTAATGGGTATATATTTTACTCGGATCATGATCAATAAATAAGCATCGGTTTTGATTTTGGTTTTAGAATTGATCCATTAGATACCGGATTCAAATTGGACCCGGACCATCAATTATGAATTTGAAGCGGTCTGGATCTGAACGAGTTTGTAATCATAATCGGACCAGAACTGAATTTGAAATTGAAACTCTTGCTTTAGAATTTAATTTACTACAAGTGATTTCAGATCGATACGGGTAAAATCGACCCATTGACAAACTTACTTAAGCTTAACCTTGTTAATAGACGGGTTATGCTTAGACCAGAATCAATAAATAAGTATTGATTCTGGTTTTAGAACCAGAATCGGAAGCGGATTAGATCAGATTATCAAATTATGGGTCTAAACGGTTCGAGTTTAAAACAGATCTCAAAACGCTGCTTTAAAGTTTAATGGACTATGAACAGTTCTGGATTTATAGAGTTGAAAAGAATATGCTTAGGCATTTTTTGAAACAAATGAAATTTGATACGTGTCATTTTATTAGAAACGAAAACTCTATATAGATTAGAAAAAAGAAAAAGAATTGTTCAAAAATTTATACGTTCATGTATAAGATATAGATAGCTAGGGGGTGAACATGCAAGTGCGTTGTAAATAAATTGGTTAGTATATATAGAAATTGAAAATTGTGAAGGTTATAGGAATAGGATTCATCTCATCTCTCTCTTAAATTTGCGATTTGGCATCGCAGATGAAATAGAGAATATCTGGAGTGGAGAGCTCCGGCGAACTGGTGGTGCTGCCTGTGTTGGTGGAGTCCAACTACAGGGCCTGCACCATTCCCTACCGATTCCCTTCCGACAATCCCAAGAAAGCCACCCCCACTGAGCTCTCTTGGATCAATCTCTTCGCCAAATCAATCCCTTCATTCCGGTATCATCCTTATCCCTTGATTTACTCCCGTCCCACTTTTACAATCATCAATATAATCTTGCTTTGATGTGCAGCAAACGCGCTGAGAGCGATGATACCGTTCCGGATGCTCCCGCCAGAGCTGAAAAGTTTGCCCAAAGGTACCGACCACCATTCAGTGCCCTAGTACTAGCAGTCTTCTTTATCACTGCCCTTGTTTACTCCCCACAGGTATGCTGAAATACTGGATGATTTGAAAAAAGACCCAGAGAGTCATGGTGGCCCGCCCGATGGCATCGTACTTTCATCTCTCACCATCGTTTTTTCTTTTTAGTTGCCCATTCTTATACGCCTTCCACTTGGACTGCTCCCCCTTTCCTTTCCAGCTTCTTTGTCAGCTCCGTGAGCAAATCCTTAGAGAATTGGGCTTTAAAGATATATTCAAGAAGGTCAAGGTAAGACTCGCGCTTCTCTTTTCAGCGCCAACTATTTATTCTTTTATGATGCCACAAACCATTTTATAACAGCGTTACTGTAATGTGAGTATCATATTAATATTTTATGTGCCAAGGGGTCCTATCAATGGTGTAGAAATATACACCTTCTGTGTTGAGGCCTCAAATAAAGATGTTTTAGAGATTTTGTTAGCATGCCTTTGCAGTTTACGTCATTTTCTTCAAATGGGAGGAATAAGGACATGGATATATGACACAGTGGTTTAATTCCATTCATAACAGGAGGAAGAAAATGTCAAGGCCATATCTTTATTTGAGGGTGTTGTCCGCCATAATGATGCTATCCAGGATGAAGCTGCACGCGTTGAAAATTTGGTTAGGGGAATATTTGCTGGCAACATATTTGATCTTGGCTCAGCTGAGGTACATTAGTCTCTTTACACACAATACTAAGGTGTTTGATCGTTTACAAGTCTACACTTATTTCTAGTGATATGTGCTTTTAGTTTTTAGAGTGCTCAAAATGACTTAATTTGTTTCAACTCTTTTCTGAAAATAACCTTGCAAAATTTTCCTGTTACACACATTACTCGTGTAATTTAATTTTTGCATTTTCATTTCTTAGTCTAAACTGGATTTTAGCTACAGATTTTGAGGCATTAAGTTCTTATTTTCTTAGGAGACGATGAGTTGGAAGTCCCTAGTTTCTATTTTCTATAATTTCCTGCTGATGGAGCTTAAAACATTCTTATACAAATGCAGGCTTCAAAAAGTTTCAGAGATGTAACTTGATTCTGGAAGATTTCAGATGTTTGATGCTTATACATTTGTAGCTTCTGAGTTATGTGTGATCATAGTCATTTCAGCTATATCAAATTTCTCATCTCCCTAATATTGCCTAGTCAATTTGCTCAATTTGAATTGACATATTTTTCTGGTAAACCTTGTTGGTATTTATAGTTTCAACAATCCCGTCTATTGACTACTCACTTCGACAATTTATCTTTTTGAAATAGATTCTTCTTACTGCACTGGCTTAACAACAATCTTCCATTTTATATCTTGAAGCTCGCAGAGTTGTTTGCGAAGGATGGTATGTCCTTTCAAGCTAGCTGTCAGAACCTTCTCTCTCAACCCTGGGTTATTGATGATTTTGACAAGTTCGTTTCAAAATGGGGCCGCCATTCGTGGAGAAAGGTTATATTTTGAATTTCTGATTCTTTTATTGTTTGTTTAATGCACTCACAGTTATAAAGGTTTACTTCCACTAACTTTTTAACATTTATACTACAGGTTATAATCTTTGTAGACAATTCTGGTGCAGATGTCATTTTGGGTATATTGCCATTTGCAAGGGAGTTGCTCCGACTTGGTGCCCAGGTCTGGTTTGCAATCCTTTACTTGTGCAAACAACAAGAGCAACTAAAGACTGTCTTGATTGGAGCCTTTTTGTTTTCCTGGGAACAGCTGTAACATGTATGAAGGGGTCTCTAGCAAGAGACTACTTGTGGTTAATTGATTCTGCATTATTTACATGTCCAATTATGATGACAACTTTAGTGTGAAATCCCTTCTTGGTGCTCGACAAGGTCTTGAATTAGGCTTTGTGTGGTTTGACACTCCCATCAGATACCAGAGAACCTGAGTGTTACTAAATTAATGGTTTGCCAATTCTGAGATATTGAGATTGTTAGAACTAATACCATAAATCTCTTGGGCGTGCAATTATATTCGGCATGAACTTGTTATGTAATGTATACATGTTCTCTTGGTAGTCTGAGTATAATCCTACTTTAAGGGTGTTGCTCTCTTTGCAGGTT